>VZSC01003589.1:92396-146926 GCA_013398225.1 Steatornis caripensis
TTTTTTTTTTTTTTTTTTTTTTTTTTTTACAAACATTGCTTTTTATTTCTGACTGCATTGCAAATCCATTATGGATAAGGAAAGTAGTCCTAAAACACAATTAAAAGCTGGAGTCATGAGGTCACAGCTTTGCAGCTATGAAACAATGACCTCAGCGCAAGGAATAGATGGAAGATACACTAATCCCTATTAAATACGGAAGCTGGCAAATTATGCTTTCTAATCATTTAAATTTGCAGCATGCTGAGCTGAGGGTGTGTGAGGCTGAAGGGGAGCCGAAGGAGCCATGCCAATAGATTTATCTGCTCCCGGGGCTCGAGATGCGCCCTGTTAGCAGAGGTGCTGGAGAGCTGGATGAGCGCTGTGTGTCTAAACATGCACACAAACACACGCAATTTATGGTCTTGTCACCCAGGGACTAGAGGGGCTTTCTGCTGGGGGCCTCCCTGCTGACGCAAAGCAGCCTGGTTCACACAGACCAGGCGTACCTTTAGTTTCAGATGTCACAGCTCCAAAGCAGCCCTCAGCAGATGCTTTACTGAAAAGCTTACCCCAAGCCTTTACTCATACCCACATCTTTGGTTCCTTCCTAGTGCTACAGAGGAGCTCAGAGCTCCCACGAGCTCTCAAGCACCCTCTGCACAGAATTTACAACACAAGATAGTCAAGAGCATCACTCTTCTGGCAGGTTCTTCTTCCTCCCTCCCCCCAGTTTCAGAGCCCTTGGCTTTTGAGCAAGTGCAAAGCTTTCGTCTTTGAGCATTCATCAGAAAAAAGGCAATGCAACCTGTGGGAGGAAGAGATGTCAGAGGAGAAGCAGTCAAGCAGGGGAAACAGTCTCTGTTCACCACAGGTCTGCTGGCAGTCAGAGATTACGAGATGCAGCTGGGAGGAGAAGTGCCATTCCACAATCAGTCAAATCAGTGGTGTTTCTTTTAGAGGCATTCAGATGCCTGGGCATCCTACTGAGTCTCCAAATAAATAATATTTGATTGTGACAAGTGCCTAGCATACTTCTGAATGCCTAAGAAAATAATGCACTGACATTATGAAAATATTAGAGTGGCATAAGTCAATTCCACTCATCCTATTAACAACAACAAAAAATCCAAAAGCCCACAAATTTGATTTTAAAAATATGTCCTCACCACCATTAGAAATCCTGAAAGCCACTTTTCTGGCAAGGCTCAAGCTACCTGCTGAGAATTCACTTTCCTTCTCTTCTGACAAGAAGCTCAAGGGAAAAATGCCATCCATTCCTCTTTCCTCTATATGCTTCATTCTGCTCCATATGGTGCTGCCTGATAGTAAATGAGAAATTAAAAACATTAGCACCAGCCTCTGCCCTCTCCTCCCCCATCGCTTTCTCCATGCGGTGACTGCACAAAATACGCCGGCCCAAGCTGGAGATGGACCCGTTTAACCACTGAGCTCTGGAGTCACATATGAGCTCGCTGCTGCCTGCTCAGTTCATAGATGCCAGTTTTGCCAAGCACTGACTGTCCTTCTGAATTATTTTGTCTTGGAAAATAACTCTATTGACAGACTGAAACTCTCCTCATCGATTTATTTTCAATTCAAAACATTAAAAAAAAGAAAGAAACAAAGACAATCAGAAATTAAAGCTAACTAAAACCTCTGAGTTTGAGGCAGGCAGCAGTAAGCTGTAATATTATATCCCAGTCCTTCCGGAACGGGATTTTTAGAGACATCTTTTCTCATTTAAAAAAAAAATCCGAACCAAAAAAATCCCAGTAATTTCTAGTCATAATCTTCAACTGTCATTTTCCTTTTGATCTAAGATCCCTTCAAAATCAGCTTCAGCAAGTGCAGTCAGCTCATTCACAAAAATACTGTAAAAAAGGATCCAAACATTTTTTTTGATACTTTGGAGCAATTGAATTAAAAGCCCAAGAACCAGAGGAAGCAGTCAGTAGGCACTGAATTTTTATTATTCCTGTAGCATCCAGGAGCTGAGGCAGAGGCCCCGCCGACTCAGAGGAAGCTGTCCCTCCCCAGCACACACAGTAGGAGTCAAAGCCAAACAAAAGGAGAAGAGTTCACGGTGACACAGGCGCAGCAAACGTGACAAATAACACAGCACCATGTGCAAGCATATGATCTCTGTAGATTAACCTTGTCTCCTCATGGAATAGCCATTATAATGAACACATTTTTGTAGGCATCACAGCCTTTTGGAAAGATTTGAACGCTGATGGTAATTAAGCATCATCATCAGGCTATCACAGCAATAGCCTTGACTTTCACAGGCAGCGCTGCAGGCACTGCTGAGCCTCCTATGCACAAGGAGGCTCTGCAGAGGGGATCCCTGCCCTGCGGACAGCACCTCAGCCCTGCACCTCCAGCCACATCAGCTACTGCCCAGCTCTGCTCTTCCTCACTTACCAGAAGCGTAAAGACTTAAATATTCATAAGAAGCATACAAGCACCACCATTAAGGAGGATGCTCTTACATGCACACTTTTACACGTCTAGATTCTGTGTAAGAAGGCACTTGGCAGGACACCAGCACAGAGGCACCAAAGCAAAACCACCAGTGATCAGCCAGCTCGTCCAGGAACCTGTGGAGATAGTCTGTCCACCACAAAAGTTGCAGTATGTACCTTGATATTCCCATGTATGCCCATGACCTGAAACAGCAACAGGGCAAAGCGTGATGTCTGGCACTGCTCACACAGGGGCACCAGCTGAGATTCAGGTTGCCCACTGGGGTCCCTGTGCAAGGTTTGGGATGCTGCAGTCCCTGTTCTCATGGGCCTCCACACCAAAATGGTCCCGCCAAGAGGATAAGGTCATAAAGTTCCCCAAGCAGAGCCCACTCGAAAGGCCTGGAGAAGCATGCAAAGGAAGAAGCTATAACAGATCTCCTTTTTTCATTCATTCTGTCAAAAAAAGCTTGCTCCAAGATTTAAA
The DNA here is from genome assembly GCA_013398225.1 of Steatornis caripensis. Classification (NCBI taxonomy): domain Eukaryota; kingdom Metazoa; phylum Chordata; class Aves; order Caprimulgiformes; family Steatornithidae; genus Steatornis; species Steatornis caripensis. The sequence continues at coordinate 95,331 of VZSC01003589.1, forward strand.
TAAAAACACTGATAACTGCCAAAACTGCCTTAGACTTTATAACTGCCACGTCAACAAAATCTACGGCCCTAGCTACAATTCATTAGCATTCCTTGGTCCAGCACAAGCCAAGAGCAGAGAAAGCTGCCTCCTGAAAGGAGGCACTAGCTTCATCGTTTAACGAAACCAGTATAACCTGAGAAATCACTGCTTTTCCCACCCTCTTCCCTCCTACAGCAGCAATGGCAGCTATTTCCCATAAAGGGAGTATGGAGAACAAGATGCATGAAGCTTGCAAACTGGGGAATAAGAGAGGTGACAGTAGCCTATAAATACCAGAGAGTAGAGAGGAGGAACTCAAGGATAAAAGTGAGAAGTGGCCTGAAACTGGAAATGGAAAAATCCATGCTGAGCAAGCATGATGGAGCTCTTATCTATGCAGAGAATTACAAGGAAAACCATTTACCCAGAGAACATGACTATAGATGCTCAAAAGAAAATGAAAAGATACTTGCATGCAGTAACAGAATTTCCTCTTTAACTCCATTGTTCAGATATTTACTCCCTCTCTTACAAAAGGCAAAGGGATTCATAACTTAAAAAAATACTCTAGCATGGGTCAAAAAGTGAGCCTTTGCAAAGCACACCTCTCAACTAACTGCCAAACCAAGCACTTCTTTTTGCCATATAAGTAAAAAAAAAGAAATCTAGTAGCAGAGGGCTGTGTCAGAATGCTACTTCTCACTTCATAGTTGTTTCTCCAGCCAGAAGGGTAATGCCGCATATGCCACACATATACAGAGGTAATTCCTGTTCTCCTTCCAAAAAATCAGCGGGACTTTGGTCACAGACAACATCAGAGTCCAAATTTCACTCCAAGGGCATTTAAAATGCATTTCAGGTCACCATGCTTAGACCAAAGAGCTGGCCAGGATGCCAATATCTCCACATTTGAAAGGAGCGGATAGGCATTTGCCAAGCCTCAAAGTACATGCCGTCAGCACTGAAAGAGGATCTCACCAGTGGAAAATGCTTTCTTCCACTTTAGCAGGTGAGGCTACCTCCTTGCATCACTCTCAGATGCAGCCATAGCTATCTGCATGTTTGCCACCTTTACCCGTGGCCCCACTTAGCAAAGGGGCCCAGGAGGGTCGAACACAGCAGCCAGCCTCCTCCACAGCACTGGCTGCTCAGAGCACATACTGCTTTATGCTCTGAAGATCCTCCTGCTCCTGTGCCCAAGTCACAGCCATCAGCAAGTAAAACCCAGCAAAGTCTCCTTCACCACCTTCTGACATAGCTGCACTGGCACAGAGAAATGCTGCCGATGAAACCAAGAACAAAAACAGAGATGAGAGGTGCTCCCAGGGATAGCGCATCTGCAAAACGAGCTGTGAGAGGCAGCCAGGCTGAAATGATGTTTAACCACTTTGGATCTATGTGGCAATTCCTTTCAGACAAAGGTTTCCCACCTCAAGTGAAAGGTTTGTGATACGCCCACTGACCCAAGCTTTTGTGAGAAGTTTTGCTGAAATTGAAGTGTTACAAGCAGAGTCCATTCAAACCTCACACACAAAATAGGTAGGCAACACCCATCATCGCAAATCCAGGAATACAGGCACACTGCTCACTGACACAGCGTGAGCTCCACGCCTGCAGACATGTTGGCAGATGTCCGCCGGGCTTTTCCAAGCCTTTGAGGCTGTTCAGTCAAGTGTAGACACTGTCTATTAGCCCCTGTCATTGCTTTAGCTTCTCTGTTTGAAGGTGTCTATAGACTTGGGGCCCCTGTACTAATGCAGCGCAGTTGCAGAAAAAGCTCCAAGGGAAGCTTAAGACCAAGATAAACAAGTTATTGTGGTTAATGGTTTTCTCAGTATTTCAACCAATGCCATGCCAGTCACCCAAAGGCAGGATTGTGAGTCTCAACATTAGCACAGGCATAACAAAGTGGTTTTCAAGGTCTATGTTCCTGCTAATACTGGATTATGTTATATTGTACCATAAAAATTGTCTGAATGGCAGTTCAGCAAGCCAGGACTTGATTCACAGACCTGCCATGTTACTGATGCAGCTGAGGTCAAGAACTACAAATAGAGCAGATAATTAGAAGGGAAGTGCATGCTGCTGAGCAAACACATCAGGCAAGCGAAGATTTTCTGCTCTGGAAAGGTAGAGAAGCTGTGTTTACAGAACTAACCAAGCACCTTTTTTTGAATTGGTTAGAAAACGCAGCCACCAAAAACAAGGGCTTGAAGGCTTACAAATACCAGAAGATCAGCCTGTATTCATTGCAGTTGCTCTTTTAGGGTTTGAACATGAGGCTCTGCATGGACCTGGAAAAACCAAATTCACCAGTGGCATAGCACAATACAGGCAGCCCTTAGCAGACCTGTTCTCTTATCTCCCAGAAAAATGAAGTATCAAGGACAACCCTTAGGGATTAACAGATCACATTAATTGCTGGAAGAAATGAGGAGAAATGCACTGCGGCAGAGCTGTGCACAGCTTCCACCAGCAGAAAACAACAGGCTTTGCTGTCTTGTTTTACACCCTGGAAAGCAGAGCATGGATGCCTCCTGCCTGGAAGAATTCAGTTGACCTATCGCTGGGAGAGAAATGCTTACTTTGCTACAGAAGCAAAGCATCAAAAGCTTTTCATTCTTGCTTTACCTGTGAGTTTTGCTGGGTTCCTCATCTCATTTCAAGATCCGGTTAATTTTTGTGTTTTGTTTTCTTCTTAAAAGCTGGCAACAGACCACCTGCGCTGGATGCACCTTTGTGCGGTACACAAACAGGCCATTCATACTTTAAAAGACTCGGTGCATGTGGACATCAGGCAGTATTCGGATGCCTCAGAAGACACACAATCCCCATAATTCATCTTGTCAGTAGAGTAATGCTATGCCATTGACAAAACCCCTACATAAACACCCAGTCGGTAATATGATTAAGCCCTGAGGGAAAAAAGATTGATAGTCTTGGCGATTTTACTGTGCTATAAAAACAGAAGCCATCTTTGTCCACATATTTCTCTAATCTTTTCCTGAAACATTACTAAATACCATTGCCTGACAAAGGTGAGCTCTACAAGTTAATAACATATCACAGAAAGAGCAAGCTAAAATCCCGGCGTTAAGCTTGAAGCTGTAGCCCTTTCGCTCGCTAATGAAGCTACAGATACCAGAGATATTTTTAGCATTCCTGCAAACCTTGTTATAATCCACAAAGAAAAGTTTAGGTATGAGACGAAGACACAGAATGTTACAGAAAAATAAAAACTAAAATATCTCCCAATGCTATTAAAAATGTCCAAAGAGTCAACACAAAAAGCCTTCCTGACATAAAGCAAATTTCAGACTAATATTCCTCAGTGTTGTAATTCCTGGAACAAAACTTATTAGCAAATTTAAATTAATTCCGCTCCAGGCGTTATGATACACTATCAGTTACTCCCTTACCCCTTCTGGGAAATATTTCGATATTGCTGTCAGTCAACTGCTTGAATGCTTAGAGTTTACCAGCTGCATAACATATATTGATTTTTGATGAATGACATCTCTCTCTGGGCCATTATGGTTTTGTTTTCAAACCTTATTTAATTGTTCGCCTATTTTTCAGTGAAATAAATGCAAAGTGTTTATTCTCCAAAGGCTATAAACAGAGATCTCAGGTCTAGTTTCTATGACAACCTCACTTGATACAGCAAACCTAGATTATCTCTAATGACAGACATGAAGTTTAAATTGCATATTCTGCACAAACAGTGCACTGCTGACCTTTTATTGAAAAATGGAATACAGTGTGATTAGCATAATGTGCTATATGAAAGGGAAAATTGTGGAATAATGCAGATTGTACTCTAATCATAACTAGAGTGCTAATCTCTAGCAAACTGTTTGCCAGAACGCAAAGCTTTAAAAATTAAGATTTTTCCCAGACACCATTTTCAAATCCTTTCAGATAGCAATGCTATCACATTAAATAGTGCTCAGATAACACTTGCTGCTTCTGCTATTTTTCTCCCATTGCAGTTTTTAACAGGGGAGTAAAATGGGATAGGGTTATGTAGAAATACGGCAAAAAAATTCCAGCTATGAGAACTATTTTTAAACCTCGTGAAGGCATTTTTTTCTCATGCTTACAAATTCGTTTGGAAGCAAGAGCCAAGAGACATAGCCCTTTCTGTCGGGTGCTGTCGTCTAAAAGCTGCGTGTTTTCCTAGGAGGAAAATTTGCATGTACACTAGCGAATAAAACCCAGCTCATCTACGGAGACAGAGAGGCTGCAGGAGAGATTCTGCTTTGCAAGAGCAGAGATGGAAAATATCTTGCCTTCATATGCAGCAAGTTTCAGCAGGCTTTGATTTTGCCAGCTATGATTTGTTGCTGCTCACAGAAGTGTCTGCAGCAGTTTGCAAAATAATAATTTGGAGAGTTTGGTGCACAAACCGAGGTTTCGATTGGAGTTGAAAGAGTCATATTCTGTTGTAAGGGGACAGCAGGCCACTATGTCTGTCCTCCCCTCTGCAGAATACTTTTAAATTTATTTCCTTTAAACTTCCATGAAACAATAGGAAATATTTCCAATTACTGAATGAGATTTAAGCTCACTTTTATTCAACATACTCAGTGAACAGTCTGGAGACAACCAACAAAACAAAACCATAATTAATATCAAAATGCAGTTCTAGATAGTAGAACAGATGGGTCAAGGACTTGGAAATGAAGCAGAGAGACTTCCATTTCTGCAGTGCCCAAAAATAATGCCTGGTTGACTGTTATCCTCCTGCCTATATTTAAAAAAGTTTTAAAAGTGGCATTGGCTATGTTCCTAGTGAGTGCCAAGTACAGAGGAAAAGCTAAAAGTAGCTCTCCATTGCATAGTAGGAAGTCTTGGATTATCCATGCCTGGTCATAAAAAAACTGAAAAATCATAAGCACTCAGCTATTGCTCCTCTTTCTTCCAGACAACGATATTCAGTAACTAAATCTTATTAGCATCACATCAAAGTGGCCTCTCCATCCCTCCCTATTCAGCAAACAAGCTAAAAATGATTTTCAGGTGCTTGTCTACAGAACAATGCTATTAGAGGAAACCTATTCCCTCATTTCTCTCTCACTCTAATGGGTTTATGCCATTAATACTGTCAGCTGAGTTGTCTTTAACCACCAGTTAAGGCAGCAGCAATAATAAACCATTTGTTTAGCACAGGCAGACCCCAGTGTACTTGCATTCTAAGCAGCTATTCACCACCACCGCCGCCATTCTCTGCGTATCAAGAGATCTCTGGTTTTCAGGGTTTTCCATTTGGCAGTATTACATTTTTCTTAATAAGCATTGTCTTCCACTACAGCAGCTGACAGGAAGGAATCAATTCATTTAAAGGACATCCACTTATTTTCACCTGGAGTTATTACACTTGTAAACATAATCCTGTCATTTGATATATAAGATAGGAAACTGTGTGCTTGGTAAGGCAGCACATCCCAAGCTTAGGTATTTCTAATCCCTGCAACACTGCCCAAACTCGTCCGCCATAGGAGTAATTTTTAAACTTCACTGCCTCCTGTGATGGCAATGAGCATTTGTGGTGGTGCTCAGGTAGTAGGTTACAGGACAGAGGCTATAGTGACTATATCTGCACAGCTGTTCAAATGTTACCATACATTTTATAAATCTTTAACAAAAAACCACAAGGTCAATATTTACAACAAAAATGGCAGCAGAAGCCAACACGTCTGAGCAGTAACTTTACAAGTGGTGTCCCTACCTCCTGATATGTTTGAAGACAAATAAATGAGTGCTTTTAAAGACATTGTAAATTATAAACCTATTTAAACATAGGCTCTCACCACTAGCCTCTCTGTCAGACTAATACGTTCCCTGGATGTTCACTTCCACCGGTCAGAAGAACATAATTACTTCCTTGTGCCTCTACCACATTTCTTCATTTTCCCTGATAATATTTTTAGTCAGGTTATGACTAATTTTGGTACCTCCAGTTAATTCTTATCCTGTTTCACGTTTCCTTCAGGCACAGTTTGCACAGCTCTAGTCACTTGTACAAATATTTAAAACCAGCAAGACAAACCAAGCATAACAAATCCAGCAACTCCCACAGAAGCTAATGTTTACCCAAACCAGAGTATGAAATATTCCACACCTCTTTCCAGGCAGCCTCTCCTGTTTCTCTAAGGTGGAATCTGATGACACTGTGGATAATAAGGACCAAAGAGCCAAAGTCTCTACCATTTCTGCATTCCCACCTCCAACCACCAGTTGCTCAACCTTTCCAGCCTACTCTACGCGACCCTGGAAGGGCTGCAGCTCCCTTACGTTGAATGCAGGTGCAGACTCCGAGATTATGAAGGTGTATACATCAGCCCCATACTCAACATACAGAAGAGTCTGGACTCCGAGCCAGGCACAGGCACCATCGACCCCATCGTCAGGCTGACCTGGGAGCAGGAATCACCATCTCTTTATTGCCCCATGTCTTCAACAGAGATGGGATTTGGATACCCTAACAAAGTAAATAAAAAAGTTCAATTGGGCAAGAAAAATTAACCAACAGACCTAAGTAAGTAAATTATTCCCATCAAAATAAAGCATGTTGTTAAGAACACTGAAAATTCACGCTAGCTGATACAATCACCTTCCGACAGTAAGTAAACATCTCCTACAAAAAGTCAGACAGCTGAAATACCATTTGTTTTGAAATGAACTTTTAGCCCCATAGCTCAGCCAAGCATCCACATATTTTTTTCTCTGAAACATAACCAGCTCCATGAGATGCCAGACAGTTAGGAGACCACTCCAGACTAGAAACAGAAAGATACTATTGTCTTAGGACTGCCACAGTCATTATTCTTACCTATACACATCCCACCACTTTTGTAAGGCTGACAAAATAGTTACAGATAGCTCTTCCACTCACAACTGCTTAGCAATGCTGTGAATTAAAGGTGGAGCTGGAATAAGGCAAGTGGCAGAAATGAAACAGAATATGCTCAGCTGCTGCTCTAAAGACCAGAGCCAGAAGTCGCAAACAGATGCAAGACCTCCAATCGACGTTTACCCACAGCATTAAAGACACAGGTAGCTCATCCTGCAGGTGAAACTGGTTTGCCATTCACTTAGAGGATTTCTAGTCCTCTCCCCTGCTCAATAAGCTGAGAGATCCCTGAAGGGCCAGCAGGCCTCTAGCTGCCAGCCACAGGTATCTGAGACTCCCCTTTGCAATCCCCACAAGCACAGGGAAGATCTGGGGTGCTCAGATGGCACCTGAATGGTTCCAGGGCTCTGAATTAAAACATCCTGCAATGCAAGTTCTGTGGTTATTGTACACTATTACTCTACACATGATTCAGTATGCTGTACTGTCTACCTATATGCGACATTGTCCTGGTTTGAGCCTGCCCCATGTTAGGCCCCAATAAAATCTGTCACAGTTTAAAGCTGGGCTGGCTATTAAACAAATGACAGGTGCTCTTTGTTAACTCCCTCCCTTCCCAAAACAGAGGGAAAAGAGAAAAGGGAAAGAGACATACAGGTTGGAAAAGTTAAAGCCAGCTTTAATCTAACTACAACAATCATGTATATAATAATAGGAAAAAAATAATAGTAAAATATATACAAATACACACAAACCCAATATCAAGCTGCCCACCCCCCCATCATCCAGATGCTGTGGAGCACACCCCAGGAAAATCCCAGGCTGTACTCAGCAGCAAATAGGAGCTGGAGTCAGGATCAAAAGCAGAATAATCACATAGAGTCCTGCTCAGACACTTAAGCAAGGAGCTGGGTAGAGTTGGAAAGTAGCACCCTACAATATCACTAGGAGCCACCAACACTGCCATACTGGGCTTAAATAGGCTCCTGGGCCATAGGTGTGGGCAGAAGCACCAGGTGAGGCTGCTTAGGGCTGTTAGAGCCCATTATCACCCTGGCCATAAAGGGAGAGGGAGTGCCCCTTGTGATCCCTCACCTTTATTCTGAGCATGATGTGTATGGGATGGAGTACTGCATTGGGGTCAGACCAGGACAGACATTCAATTGTTCTTTGATCCAATTAGAAACTAGACTTTTAAGTAAAAATCAAGTTGATCTTTCCAGCCATATACTTTAAAAATTACTTAATTTTAAAGAAAAAGGCATTCATAAAAAGGGCTTCTACCCCTCACAAAAGCCTCTGCTTTAACCACTTGTTGTCATCCTTTCAGATACTCTTTATAGTAACTAAGGACTGTTCAGGACCTTCAGCATCTATTGCTGCCTCCTCTGGGAAGAATGTATTTGATCAAGAGATGTTGGGGAAAAAACATGTTCTGTCCACAGAGGTGACTCTTAACCAGGCCAGGAGAAGCATGAGGGTATCTCAAAAAAATTTCTTCAAAGTCTTCATTTGCTGTAGTCCCTTTCTTGTTTTCCAGCAAAGTAATCAGGACACGACACCATAAATGAGTGAGTGAATGTGAGCAGACAGACCAATCCCAAAATGGATGATGGCTTACAGTTAGGGTGGCTTACAGATTTGCTGGATTCCTACATTATTGACAGGCTGTAGCAGAATTCGTGAATTATATTATTAATCAGAGTCTGTGAAAAACAAGATGAGAGTCAAACTGCCAGGTATGATAGGAATGCTAGTCAAAGGTGTCTGTAAACTTCTGCTGACCCCTTACACCAACCAGGTCGAGAGCTCTTTCATTAATGCTAATGCTTTTCATATTAGTGCTTCACATAAGGAAATCCTGCTGACTGCTAGGGTCAAAGAGTTCACAAGATGCGTTGGCCACATCAGCAGTACGCTGATGATTGTTTCTGACATGACCCCACAGCTAATGAAGGGCCATTTGTGAGGGAATTGCTTTTCATGCAGAAAGAGGTTTGGGGTGAAGGCATAAACACATCTGGAGTAGGACAGGCTGCTTCTTTCATGATGCAGTAATGAAAAAGACCACCATCCTACTCAGACATGGTGTATCTGTGCAAGTAACCCATGTCCCTGGGTTTCTTCTTCCCATTCCTGTCACTAAATTTCCTCCTACACAATACACTGCTTCTGTTCCTCGTTGTTAAATAACCAACAGCCGTCTATCATGACACCACATCAAATACTTAATCTGTAAAATTTTGAAGCCCAGGTGAATACTACAGCCCATCATTTTCTCAGCCTACTACATCTCCTGCATGCTTCTCTTTTTGGGGCCCCTGTCAGCGAGGCCTTGTAAAGAACAAAAGACTCAAATGTGCTGCAGTATAGGGATTGCAGCAGTAGGCAGTACAAAGGGCTAATGAAGTAGTCCCAATCATTTGTATCACACCACTCATGTTACTGAAGCTTTTCCTTTCTACCTTGCAGTTTGAGCCATAACGCAGAAAGGACCCCAGGAGTTGGGACTGCAGAGTGACACAACAAGCAAGCCCCTTAGCAATAGAGTGGCTTTGTTCTCTAAGAAGCTGACTGCAACCTGCTTCTTCTGAAGTCTTCTGAAGTCAACCTGAAGTCTTCTGCTAGGAGATCCATAGCCACAAATTAGCCAATGAGTTATCCCAGCTTGCTGTGTAGTCCTGTGTTAGGCAATATGTCCATCTCTGTCAGTAGAGATTGGTTCCTGCACTTGCCCAGCCATGAATCTATCACAGAATCATAGGGCAGAGGTCTGGTGGGGGCTTTAGGAGGTCATCCAGAAAGGGACACAAACTCTGGCACTCCTGACAGACACGTCTCTAACCTATTCTAAAAACACTCTATGGAGACCCCCAAGAAACTGGGCCTGAGAAGCCACTCTTCTTGTGAAGATAGTCTCTATTAGTGTGTCTTGGCAGGATCTCAGGAACATCCTTCACTTTATGTAGATTATGCTCTTCTGTGATAGCCTAGAGGCTCTCCTCCCTAACAGATAACACCTTATCTGTTTATAAAAGACCTTCACAGACCTGCATGCTTAATTTGTTAGTGAATAATGGTTTCATTACCTAATAGGAGGGGCCACATGTATTATAGGGGACTGCAGAATTACGGGGTTTTTAATCATTTTCAACCTGAGGAGAACAACTTACCACAATAGTGTATGAGTATATAGGTACTACAAGATTTTGAGGAGGAAAGAATTGCATGCAAATCTACAGAATCAACCAAGTAGAAAATCTACAGAGATCATAAGCAAGGAAGAGTCATGCTGAGAACATTTCCCTTCATCACCTTGAAAAGGACTTGCTGGGAGAAAAGAATTCCATATTATGAAAAATGTCAAGATGTCAGATATTCCTTTTCATCCCTCAGAGTGGGCTGAGACAGTGTCTTTCTCAGCAAGCCTTTTCTGTTGGATCTGTTATTCTTTGCATAAATATGATAGGATACCAAGCAAGGAATAGCAGTGACACGGACTCAGGTTTCACGCTCTACCAGTGATCTGCAAAACCATGGGTTCTTCTGCTGGAGCTGTTTGTCTCTATGGTCCAGGAGGAACATGCAACAAAAAGCTCTTTTTTAAAAAACACTTTTCCACCGAAGGTTTAAGCTTTGATGAGCCATTGCTCTCCAGCGTAAATACATTTAGTCAATGTTCTCAGCCTCTTCCCACTCAGGGAGGGGAATGAGGCAATGGTTCACAGCTGTATTATTGCTGCTGCTAGGGTTGCAGTGGAGAGCAGAACTCCAAAAGGCATCAGAAGACGCAAAGAATCTGAGGTCAACCTTCAATCACAGCACTTTTCCCTGGTGTCTCTCATGGGGTTGTTTTTGCCCCACAGAACAAGTGGCAAAACTTCATTCTGTAAATGGCTGCAGTTCAGACCACAGCCACCAACATGGATGGCGTAAATCAGGAGGACAAGTACCATACCTCTTCAGACAAACCAGTTACAGCTGGCAAAGTTCAAAAGTTTTTAATAAGAGCTGGGCTGCTGCCTTAATCTAGGGCTGGCACATTATAAACAAGAGGCCATATGTCCAAAAGCTTATCTGTTTCATTCAGCTGTATCAGCTGGTCTAATAAGAGATATCTCTCCTTACTGCTCTCAGCATGGAGATAGGAGTCATTTATCAAGAAGAACTTTTCCCTGAACTACCTTGACCTTTTCTGTTGATGCTGCTTTTTCCCCTGTATTTTTTACACATTTAGGGATAGTCACACAGCCTAACTTTAAATGCATTATGATCTTACATGCACTATATAATAATGGGACCCCAAAAGGAGTTGCAGAGGGCTGTTAGAGTCCTCCAGTTAGATGCTACCGCTATAGCTTATTGTATCCCACGTACTTACCTCCAGCATGTATTTCCATATGTAGACTCAACCATGGACCTAAGTGGATTTATACCAATTTCAGTGTTGTCACAACACATGCCAATATGTATACGTGAAGCATATTCATTTAACTTCAAATTACACATATTTTTAAAGGGTGCTAATAGCACCATTTGATGTGGTAATTATTGATAGTGGCTTCCTGTAGAAAGAGCACTCAAACTACCAGCTAATTTCACATGGAAAACAGCTGTCACATGGTAACGACATTAAAAGTCACTAAGCTGATCTGCATTCAAAGCCACGCCACAGAGGTGAAAGGCCCTGTAGCCAATTATTACTCCTCCGAGCCAGACAATCCCTAAACACAAGCAACATATGCAGATCCATCCCTCCTTGTCTTTAATTAGATCCTGCCTACCCCCTGTAGCAACAGCAGTATAAGTGAGAAGGGCACATGTTAGGCAGTGGAGAAGTAATCAAAAAGAGGTCCCGATGTGTTCTGTCTGGCATGCCCTGCTAACACCTGCATGCTATACATGGGAAGAAAAGCCAGCACCAAGATTTTTAGTGTCCATTCTGCAAAATGTATGAATCTCATGGAGGTAATAAGCACAGGGCGTTCTGTGCAGAATCTCCTAAGTCTCCTTGTCTGCTGCAACGACCATGTGGCTGACAGATTAACGATGACTTTTTTTTTCTTGTTGTGGATACACAAGGAATACAGGTTTGCATCCACTGCTTATAAATAAATAACTTTAAAATCATCATTGGCACAACCTGGTGTTACTTGAGTGAATCTAGTGAATCTACCCAATTTACAGTGATTATGAAATTAGTCAAAAGCTAATAAAAAGGTCCAAAGAAAGGTACTAGAGCAGCCAAACTGCCTTAGTAGAGATTTTCCAGCCAAAAGCTCACCTGGCTGTTGCTGCAGGTTCTGACACAGAGAACTCCCATGCCCATATCTATGCTTACTCCCTGCAAGGTGCCACTTGCTCCGTCTCCAACCTTTCAGGTAGAGTTGGTACAAAGTCTAGTTCTGCTTCTCATTCCAGAAGCAAGAAGCCTGACTACCGAGGGTCCCAGTCCTCAGTCTCTTTCACACATCTCTGAGAAGCTCAAGCTGATCTTTTCTGCAACCCCAGCCACTTTGCAGTAGCAGACACACTACTTGTGAGCAGAGTGGAGTGAAAGGGGTCTTCCATTGCTTTAGCATGAAAAAGTGACATGATCCATATGAGTATATATGAATCGTACGGTCCATACCATTCAGATAATAATGGTCTACAGGTCTTTCCCACACTACTCCAAGGTATCTCCCTTACAATTGCTCCCGCTTTTCCTGCACATGACTTTGCTTTGTCAGTGAGCCACTCCTCCTCTCCTCCAGCTCTTCTCCCTGCTGTAGCCAGTTTCACCCTAGGAACCCAATCTACCCACCATACCGGCTGCTGCCTATTCACCAACCTACCTATTTGACAGAACCAGGTTTCTAGTGTGGAATTGATACAACTCGCTAAAGAGCATGGCCAAGCAACGGTCAAAGCCTTGAGAGCCCACTAACCCAGTGCAGACGTGGCAGCAACGTGCACATACATTCGTCTATTGAGTTTCTACCTCCCAATCCCCGAAAGAACCTCTAGAAAGGCAACAAATCCCCTGGCATCAGCAGACAAGAAGCACAAGATCAAACCAACACACTGAGTCATGCACAGAGTGATTCTCACAGAAATCTCCCTCCTCCACAGTACACTGACTTCAACATTTACTCAGTAACAGATTAAATACTTCATAGCTGAATTTCAAGGGCTGCAAATTAAAACAACATCAAAAAGGAAAGAAATTGTAGCATAAATAATCATAGCTGCATCTACAAACTGCAATTAATCACTTTTTTTTACACTGCAAGTCAGAATCTATGAAAGTTTTTTTCTGTTTCCACTGATCTGCGTGAAACTTCATACGCGTTTTTTAAAAAAATCTCACTGCCTAAGAGTTTCCAAAATGATCCTATGAATTTCACTGTCAATGAGTGAAGAATGACCAATACATAAAGCATTTACAGTAGGAGAAGACTTCTGCATTTTCCCTCAGAAAAAATGGAGGCGACCTCAGAGCACAGAGAAACTAATGGAGTGCATGGAGCGGGAAGAGATGGTCTGACACCGTGCCCTCAGAGCTATGTCTCAGACTAATGAATTATCTCTGCTTGGTTAAATCTCTGGCATTACTAATCAGACAAGAAGCATAAAACGGAAAGTTCATTAGCAAGATCATAAAAGAGTCACACTGACAAAGATCATTCGACTTGGCAATAGGAAGGTCAGTTACAGGAATCGGGAAATTGCTTTGTTTAAGGTAAACAGGTTAGACCAGAAGTATCTGAGTCCAGAAAAGACCTGCACTGGAGTTGTGTGCAATGCTCTGCTTTATTTTTGGAACATAGACAGGGAAACATTTCCTTTGACACTGGATAAACTAGACTTTCTGTCATCAACATCATCCTGGTCCAAGGTAAGCTGGACAGTATCAGCATTCCCCCACGGCTGAGTAATTTACCTCTGCCCGGACCCAGACAGCCCACAGCTCCTCTGTAGGAAACACTTTCAGCACAAGTCACAAGACGGTCTCAGAAGCAGAATTTGCTAATTGTGTCAAATTATGTGTGAAGAGTTTACAATATGGATCACTGCCCGCTTGGGATTTAAAGGAGATTGCTGAAGTAATTTCAAGACTTCAAGATAATTCAGAAAGCCCGTTCCCAGAGGTTACTAAACGCTCTGGCCCCTTATTACCACTACAACCACTCTGCACTGGGGGTTGGATTTTTTCGTCAGGGGTAGGAGGGAGAGGAGGGGAAATGGTGGTGGGTTTTTATTAGAATAATTAGGAGGGAAAAAAGCAGAATGTGTATATTCTCCATGTTTAGCCTGGTTTCCTAAAGAAATAATGAATAGTAAGGCTTTATATGCATCCTTTTCAATTTTGAGTCACTAGCCAGTTTCAACCACATTTGGGAGATAGAGCAATGGCAAAGGGATTCTTATACATCTCACAGTCATGAATTAGTCAGCCAGAAAGGAGGCAAGAAATTATTGCTGCCTCTCAGGAAAACAATACAACCTGAGCTTGATCACAAAAGGACACCAGCGAGCTCAGTTAGGAAGACTACAAAACCAGGAAAAATTCCATCTGCACCTTTTTAAGCCTTGAATAACCCCCACAAAAGACACAGACCCACAGGAAATCCAGTCACAGTCCTGATGCGTGCAAACAACTTCTAATTGATACCTCTACCTGGAGATGCTCCATCAGCTGAAGCAGCCAACTTCCAGCAAGCACTTTCCTTTCCAAAGCAAATACACCAGCCAAAATGGACCAAGGCACAGAGGAAATTAAGACGTTTGCCTTTCTTTCTATACAAGCCAGCAATCAAGAAAAAGCCACTAGCCAAGGTTTTCCTGCCTGAGACTTGACACTTTGCTGCTGCTTGGTGGGAGCAGGCAAGCTGCATCCTCACCAAGGCCACCACTGCATTGCAACAGCCCTGAACACTGACCCTAGCACAGCAGGAGCTCCTGCACCCCAAAAAACTGTCAATGGGAAACTGAAGATTCTCACCCCAAAAAAAATTATCTGGTGTTCAGCAACAAAGCAGGCAAGAAGACATTTCAGACAAGCAAGTACACAACTCCCACTGTAGCCAGGCAACTGACACCAAGCACCTTGCCAGGTACCACTCTCCCTATGGGACTGAACTGTGCCAAGTTCCTCTTATTTTTTCCCCTCAAAAAACCAACATCCTCCCTACCCTACCAGGAATTGTCACAATGCACATCGGGAAGAAAGTATTAAATAAACGTGAATGGTTTCTAAGCACCCTGCTCCATGCAGGATTAACCTGTGCAAGATCCATTTTGGAGAATGGTCCTTTATGTTTATCCACGTCCAATCTAAATTGCAGTGGGGAAAAGAATCCTGACCACAAAAGAGCTAGACAGTTTTACAGCTAGGACACATAACACAATAACCATTTAGCCGGATTAAACCATACTGAGAGCTGCATCAAATATTGTTTAGAGCACATAAAAACTGCTTTAATATTTAAATGTATCCCATGGCTGGGCTCTTTAGATTTGCTAGATTCAATGGGGCTGCACAGCTATTAGCTTCTACATTTCATCTTCAATTCCTCTTCACAGTAGGAGAAACATAAAAATGAGGGTCACTGCTTGGTCATTTCATTACCCCTGGCAGAGAAATGTGCTTTGCACAAATGAGGAAATATTTTAGATGTAGATTGTTGTAATGTTGGTGTGACAAAATAAAACCAGAGTTAAAAAATAATAACGATATTATAATGGTTACTTTGTAGAATAACATTAAAATAATATGCAATGTAGCAACAGTCCCCTTATCAAAGGGCCTGGTGTATTTCATTGTCATAATTTAAAAGGTCCATTAGCAAGAGCCCTGGAAATGTATAGCTCAAGGTCACAACCAAACAAAATGAGACTGAGCAGTAATTCAAAAACATTAAACTGTTTATGGTTAGAAGTCCAATAAATAAACCCTCAATGCACACACACACACAAATCTTAGCAGCAAACTCCTCTATGAGTCTCCTTTTATTTCTCCGAAAACAGAAACTCACTGAAAGAAATTGATAATCTGCTTAAATCCAGAAACGGATTAGATGAAATGTCGCCTTGGGAGGTGTGTGACTTCCTGCCACAAACATGGATTAGGTTGCATAAACTGTTTGGCAATGGGCGCCCTTGTGAGCCAAACACAAACGGTGCACTTGCCCAAGTCCAGGAGCCACGAAAACTAACTGACAGGCAAGATCCGGGCAGGAAACAGCAGCTGACGCCGGCATGGAGCCCTCCAGTGCCACATTGCATGAGCACAGCTCATGTTGGGCAAGGGGAGAAGATCACTACTAGTCTCAAGGAGGCGTTTAAGTGCAGAAGAAACAGGAACACAGACACTTTTTTAATTATGACTTGTAGGACAAAATCCATCACCTTACTAGCTCTGTTTGCACTACCTAAAGCATGGTATTTAACCCAGATTCTAAATATCTGAATAAAAGGGACTTGATTTTTAGTCATACTCCTCCCCACAGAAATGTCAATGGGAGGTATGTGCCTCTGCTTTACCAACTTTAAATGAGGATGAGAATATGTTACTAGTTTGCAGTGACAACATCCAAGAGAATCACTCTGGCCCTGAATGAGAAATTCTGTTGAAAAGAGAAACCTAGCATTACTTACTGCAAGGCTATTCCTCCGCAGCTCTGTGCTCTGGCCCTGAGCTCTGCCTTAGATCCTCGCACCAGTCGTTTCACTAGTCTTGGAGGACGAGGACATATGTCTTAAGATGACCATACCAGGAATTTCTGTNCTATTCCTCTGCAGCTCTGTGCTCTGGCCCTGAGCTCCGCCTTAGATCCTCGCACCAGTCGTTTCACTAGTCTTGGAGGACGAGGACATATGTCTTCAGATGACCATACCAGGAATTTCTGTGTATAAGAATCACGGAAGTTGGGCATATTCAGCACAACCAAAGTCACAAAAGTACGGGAGAAGTCATTTAAGTGGTTTTGATGAAAATATTTCGGTATATTTAGACACATATAGCAAAAGACTCTCCTGTGAGCAACAAGCTCCAGAATAGCCTCCAATGCAGAGTATTAGGACTTAAAGACCCAAGCCCAGCTGAATATTAACAAACACAAGAAATGTCTTCCAGTCTTACTGTTTCTGCCTGAAAAGCATTCTCCTAAACCTCCCAGTTTAATATCTCTCACTTTCCTTAGCCTTATAAAAATGCCAGAAATGGAAACGAGATTCACATAACACAAATGCAATCAATCACAGAAACTGATTCTTGGGGGAAAAAATGCATAAAGTATACTCCGCTGACACCTGTAAATGGAATTCAGCTTCCAGGTAACTTACACATCTTGCTGACAGCATGTTTTATTGATGTCACAGTGATTTGGTAATTCATTTCCTAGCTGAGTGTGGATGCAAGAGAAAAGGCCTTTGCAAGCGATTGTGCTAACGCTTTGCATCTGGCTGTGCTCAACAGCCATTTGAAGGCTGTAAGTGCCTGGAAAGCAGTGGCACACCTCTCTGGAAGTTTAATCCATGACAGCAGCTGAATGCATATCCAACAAATTATAAGTTACATATGAGGAAAAATATTATTCCATTAGCAGTTAAGTCACAGCCCTGCAATAAGTAAATTGCAAAAGAAATACAGCTTTGTCTAATGACCATCAGTTGGCCAAAAATTGCTCAGGGGTATGTAACACAGGCAGAAATCAAACCCCATACATCTTTATTTAGATACATTGAAAGCATTTCCTCTAACACGGCTTTGTAGTTTCCCACTAAACTCTTTCATGACGGCAGCCCTCAGCTCCCATGCACGCAGTAGTACAGCTACTACAGACAAACCCTCTCTGCCTGGTGGGTCACTTAATCGGGGCTCGCAACTTCCCCGCATGCAGGATATGATTCAAAAGTGACATAATGCACATTCATCTCAATTCCCCAATAATCCCCTTTCACCACTTGTGGAAATGCTTGGTCAATAAACGTAATGACATTATTGCAGTAAAGTCATTTTCAAGTTAAGTGCTTGGCTCTCTGTCTCCAGGACCCTACCAACAGTTAGGCTCCATCGCAGCAAATAAACAAAGGCTTCAATTTTGCCTCATGTTTGATTAAAAGGGGGATAAAAGCTGGGTTTAATGATCTCATTTACTAAGGGCCTATCCAGATTCCATTTAAGTCAATGTGATGCTATTGCCTTTAAAGGCAGTTGGACCAGACTCCACAAATGTAGAACCTCTCCTTCCATGCACGCTTCTTAAACCCTTCTTTCCACGATTTGTCAAGTCCCTCATGGTAGCAGTTCCTCCTTGTGTCACAGATTAAGCAGGCAATTAGGATGCACTGTGGCAGTCTGCAAGGTTGGTCTCTAAGCAAAAGGAGGCCTCAGGAAGTAGGCTGTCCACCAGCTGGCTGTGCTCATGGTGCCCAGTTGGTCCAGCCCTANCGATGCTATTGCGTTTAAAGGCAGTTGGACCAGACTCCACAAACGTAGAACCTCTCCTTCCATGCACGCTTCTTAAACCCTTCTTTCCACGATTTGTCAAGTCCCTCATGGTAGCAGTTCCTCCTTGTGTCACAGATTAAGCAGGCAATTAGGATGTACTGTGGCAGTCTGCAAGGTTGGTCTCTAAGCAAAAGGAGGCCTCAGGAAGTAGGCTGTCCACCAGCTGGCTGTGCTCATGGTGCCCAGTTGGTCCAGCCCTAAACTGCAGACACCATGGAGACACAGCCTGACACTTACAGTGCACAAGCCATACCTGCAAGTCTGGAGGTAGTGTTGTCCAGATAGATTCAGGTCCCTGACCCGTCCATTTCCACTCATGTCTAACGTCCTCCATCTCCCCCGTGCAACGAGGCAGAGCTTCCCATCATGGGGCAAGGAAGGGACACCTGACAGAACCCAGCCCTGGCTGCAGAGGGGGCTGCAAGGCAGCCCAGCCCATCACCTCAACATCAGGCACCGCAGAGCATGGGTCAGACCCAGGAGCTGCAGCTGGCACAGCACTGTGGATGTACAAGCCTGGGAGCAAGCTCAAGGCAATGTGAGCACATCTCACGTGGGATGTGCACATTTCAGCAGGGCAACTTCACCATGGCTGCTACCATCTTTTTTGAAGCCCGCTGCATCTCCAGTGAGGAGAAGTAAGCTAGCAACTAAATAACAAGCTTTTAAAGGAAACGATTCCCAGGCTGGGATCTGACAGGGCTTCCTGTAGTAGTAGTGGGAAGTGCTACTATTTATAGGATGGTCATCAATGTCACTGTGAAAGTACCAAGTATCTTTTCATATCTTGCAAAACCTCTGTGACTCAGGACTGGAAGACATGCCTGTTGAATTCCCTTCCCTACAAAGAAAGAAATAATACTGAAAATTAAAACCAACAGCAGGGCTGGGGAGAGGAAGAAGGACTTCTCCAAGAAGGGAGGCGAGCAGCAGAAGGTGGTTGCAGGGGAATGAAATCTGGTTGTCCCAAAGCAGGTTGCACTGGGAATGGGAAAAAAGACCCTACCTTCTCACATGGAGCCACCAAAACCTCTTACAAGTGAATTTCTAGGGACTCTAACTAACCCTACATGCAGCACCAGCCCCGACACGGCCCCAGCCTTTCTCTTTCATCCACCCAAATCCACCACCCCTCCAGCATCCTGACCTGAAAGGAAAAAAAGTAACTGGAGACTCCTATCAATGCTCTATGTACATCCACAGGTTCCAGCTAAGAAGTTTAGCAGACACCAACACACTTCTTACATTGCACTGTGCCACCACATGCTGCTCATTGTGTATGGAGACATAGCAGAAGTTTCATAGTACCTCAAGAGCAAGCCATGGACCAGGGCTCCACTTTGCCAGGCACATAAATTTCATGGGTATTTCAGGTGTTTCTAGTATCTTCTGTTCTGTAGGACCAGGTCTCCACATTCTTGAAGGATCATTTCTCTCAACACATACACCCCCTTCCAGGTGTGTGTGGGGGGGAATCATTCTTTATTTACTCTTTTTTCTCTACAATCCTAGCTCCCATAGTGTCACTCAGATTTGGAAAGCTGAGGGGCCACCATGGAGACAAGGCAGTCCTTTTTCCATTTCAGCAGTGCCAAGCAGCTGTCTCGCACAACAAGCCATCCCCTCACACACCCTGCCCCGCAACCCACGCGGAGACAGGGAGCCCCACCGAACTTTCCACTTAACTTGCTGCAATTTATGAAGAGCCCCCAAAAGCGCTCCCAGAGCAGAGCCTCAGGGTGGAACAGAGACGTGTTCTAAAACCCCAGAGCAGGGATGCAGTGACTTAATGACAGTTCAGCCCATGAATCTAGAATAGCAACTCATTTATTGTCTGAAGCTGGAATCCACTTCGTGTGATGACAGATAGCTTAGGAGAAGCAGACCTTGCCTGCCAAGAGAACTTCAAAAAGGACAGGGGGAAAGCAAAAATCTGGCTAGAAACCAAATGCTTTGCTAAGCCTAGATAACACACTGTTTACCAACAGCAAACTAGATTAGGAAAAAGGGAAAAGAAAAGGATTTATGCAAATGTCCTTAATTTAATAACTGTGATCAGATACGGCTTTGTTTCTCCCATGTAATTTGTGTAATACAAATAAAGTACAAGGGTTCCTTTCCACTATAGGAAATGAGAATTATTAAACATTGCACCAAAAAGCAAAGGAATGTGTTTATTGACATGAAAAATGATCCTGCGGATACAAAAGCTTTTGTATGTTAATTGCTAAATGTCAATGCAATTTAGAAAGTGGTTGCAGACGGAAAGAATTCCTTTCCAAAACAGAAGGGGCTTTTCCTCATCTACCAGCCTGTTTCAAGACTGCATCTTGAAAGTATTTATGGCTGTGTTTTGATCGGTGACACTGGGTCAGTACCCAAAAACATCCTCACTTCATATTGATGTGGTTACTTGCTAGGAGGCATAAAGGAAGTGAAGGATTTCCTCCCAGTTTTATTACTGAATGCTCAAAATGTTTCCTGGGGTAAACAACACTAAAGCCATCTGTTTTTTTCTTTTTTTTTCTTTTTGGAAACAAAAGGAGAACAACAGTAGCAACTAGTGAATGGAAAAATACAGGTCTAGAGCTATGTAATGAAAAAGACCTTCCTCTGAAAGAGGTGGGGGGGACAACCACACTCATCTTTGTCTGATATATAAATTCAGCAGCATCGGAAGTCTTTGAACATGGTGTCTCTGGTCTTCTGTCCCACTCCATAAAGGAGAAGAGAAATACAAAATGTGCGATTCAGCTGCCAGCTAGTTGGAGATGCTTCAGTAAATTAAATTTTGGACTGGCAAATGAGCTTCTTAAATTCTTTAATCACAGCCTGTTGATTTACTGCTCCAGGGAGGAAAAAAAAACCCAAACCTTTGCATCCCTGATGGAAAAAGACAATTGAAGAAAACTTACCATGCAAATATAAGCATATTTGCAGAAGGAAGTGAATACATTTTGTCCAAAACCTCTTCTGTGAGGCATGCAAACCCTGCTAGGTACAGGGCCGCCACCGGCAGAGCTAGTTGCACTAAGTTAAAAAAGAGGACGTGTTTCACCAGAACAAAAGAGCCGAACTTGCACAGCACACCGTGGGGTCCTTCCTCATCACCTGGAGAACCTCTGGTTGTAAAACCTCAAGACAGTGTAACCAATACAGAGGAAAGGTTGATGCATCATGGGATGACTGCCAAGTTCTCCCTTCCATGTCCAGTACCGTTCTCTGCCAAACCATATCCAGTCATGCTCACGGAGATGTCTCCCTTCCTAAAGTCTCTCCTTAAAAGATGCTATTTCCACAGCTGTGCAAAAGTGGTCCTCATAGCTACGGACAATCCATGGCTTTCCCAGAAGTATGGTCAGAAGCAGCTCATCTTCACTAGGTCTTATCTAGAAAATCTGAACACAGGATTGGCACTGGGGGAGACAAATATAAGGAATCCAAAAAGCAGAAATGAAACCTAATGACCAGGCAGAACAGTTTGCTGCCCCACTCCTGCCTGGAGAGACACAGGAAATCATATAGTTAAATGACTCATCTGGTAAGCTGGGCTCATTAATAAAAATGATTTTATTACAGTAATATGGCAAGGGACAAGGAGCGCAGGCGATGCCTACAGCCTTGCAAGTCTATGTGGGAACAAAGTGCCTCTCCTAGCACCTCTGCAGCTGTAGTCACACAGCTCAGCCTATGTGTTCCCCTGGCACTGTTGTGGGGCTGCAGTTGTGTTTCTCCATAAACCATGGTGGGATTAAAAGAAAGACCAGGCACAACTCTGGGGTCTGCACTGTCCTAGAAGAAATTGAAAAATTTGAGAGTATGAAGAATATTGCCACCAAAATGATTTAAAGGCTGGGGAAGAGGAACTGTTTCCAGTGATAAATTTGATGGGCAGGATTTGTTTAGCTTATCAAAGAGAAGACCAAGGGTGACTTGATTACAGGGTATTAAGCACCTCCATGGAGAGAAAATACCAGTCGTAAAGGGCTCTTTAATCTAGCAGAGGAAAGCTTAACAACCCCCCACGGCTGGAAGCTGAAGCCAGACAACTTCAAACAGAAAATACAGTTCAGATTTTAAACCGTAAGAGCAAACCGGCAAAGCATGCAGCAGATTCCTCAGTCCATCTTGACAAATGCTGCACAGCTGCCTCCATTCACAGCAAGGGCCAGCCCTGCAAGGAGCACTGCTGACAGCCTTCCCCTGAGCCACAGAGCTCAAGCTGCAGGAGATGCTGTTAAAGAAGGAGAGGGACTTGACCTCCCACACCTGCCTTGCGAAACATCCCCTGACTGTAGCTGTGCTCCCTTCACTGCAGGGTACCTAGATGAGCTACACGGAGCGCAGAACAGTTCCTACTACAGAAGAGGAAAAATTGATTGCAACGATTTAATAGATAAATTTTAAGTCAGCATTCATTAAAGAGAATACAAATTTACTGCAACTGATTTTGACTTTCNCGCCTTGCGAAACATCCCCTGGCTGTAGCTGTGCTCCCTTCACTGCAGCGTACCTAGATGAGCTACACGGAGCGCAGAACAGTTCCTACTACAGAAGAGGAAAAATTGATTGCAACGATTTAATAGATAAATTTTAAGTCAGCATTCATTAAAGAGAATACAAATTTACTGCTACTGATTTTGACTTTCCACCTGCAGAGCAAGACTCAAAGAATATTCAAAGAAGATTTAATGATAGATTTTTTGCTACTGTTTTGTAAAGCGTTTGGTATCCTAGTAATGTTTGGGATTCTTCCTCCTGTCTAATTACTTCTATTTCCTGTTTTGTTTGGAATTGCTACTATGTTCTGCATTGTTGGAATCTGAAGTATTGTTTCATGGAACATTATTATATTTATGCATACCACAAGCTCCAGAGATGCCGAATTCCTTTTTGTTCTACTGCTCCAGCTTTTGAAAAAATATTTCCCATCTCCAACAAACGTTAACACCCCTCCCAAAAAAAGCATGAAAGCTTCAAACCAGTATAAAAATGTTTAACCTCTATAACACTAACTGTTTTCATTTAAGGCTAAAAGAAAAACAGCAACAAAAGAGAGTGGCTTAAGATTTCAAATACAAAATAAGAAGTTGTTGATTTATTGAACAGACGCATTTTGTCACAAAGCCACTTTCTGTTCAATAAACAGTGATGAAAAATTATGTTTCTCTACTTGCACTAGCTGCCTGCCTAATTCTGTGCTCCAGCAATTTGGTGAAAGAAACTTTGATGGCCAGTTCATGTGTTCATTTCCTTCGGCTGAAAGAAAAGTCTTGGTATTAAAGCGAAGAAGTGGGAAACTGCAGTTTTTTACTAACTCTGCCACAAACCAAGTGACAGGTCCATGATCACACAGGCATTTTCTCTTTTACTGAAAAAAGCAAGGATATAATATTCAGTTGCAGAAAATACTGCTTTTAGGTTTAGTGCTTTCACATCTGTAAAGTGATGCAGGGTCAGCTGATGGGAAGCCAAATGTATTTCAGCTCTTCATTATGTTCTCTCACACTTAGTAGCTTAAAGACACACAGGTTTTGTGTATAAAAATCTGGGATTCTGCAAGTAAACTCCCGTGGAAATTCCACTTTTTAGGCACCTCCCTCTCCCCAGCCAATGTCACGCTGCACCCTGCACACATGTGTTTTATAGCCTTTGTCTCCGCCTCATATCCAGGAAGGTACTCTGCTGTCTTGCTTTTGCATCCTTTTCCCCACACACCACTCCTATTCTCATCATTAATGGTTGATAAATAGCTAATGAGTGTTTTGGACATTAGGACGTCCCTTTCCATCTGGGCTGCATGCTATTTTACAGGCCCTGCTAGATCTTTATTAGATTTGGGTGCAGATTATTGGTTTAGGTAGATGAGGTTCTTGTAACCTCATCTCAAAGAGAAAGGAAGCAAGAGAAGCCAAATGTAATTCAGCTGCTATGTTCTGTAGCAGTGCAAGTCATGGGAGGGAAAAAGTCAAAATAAAACCAAAAAGTGTCCATTAAAAAAAGTCAGAACTGGACCTTATACTGAACAGAACTCTCTTACAGGCACTTAAAAGCAAAAGACCTGAAATACGGTTTAAAAGTTAAGAGCCTTCCCCAGATTGGGACTACAGAATAGGTGGTAGGTGTTAGTAAAGAAACAATGTTAATAAAATGCCAGGCTATTCGTAGGGCAAAGTGACATCTATTTATAGAATAAGAACACTTTACCTAAGATGCAGTGATGGCTTAATAAAAGGACATCTTTTGCTTAAGTTATTTTTACTCCTGTTAAATGGCCATATCAGCACCTGCTGATCTAATAAAAGTAGAGCTCAGACTTTGTACTAAGCACTTTTGAGCATCCTGTCAGAGGTAACTTAAGCACAGAAATCTCCCAGAAAGTCTGGCATTCGAGGCTACTCCCTCTAAAAGACTTCAGGCCAGCCCCGTCCTTCCCAGCTCCACCAGACAGCTCACAACTGTAAATTCAAACGAGATGTGATCCCAAACTAAGTACCTGCCTCTGAAATAAAGGTGCCAACTGCAGCTCAGCACCATCTTGGCCATCCCCATCTGGCCTGTTTAGCCCCTCAAGCACCTCTCTCCTCATTCTCTGTTTTGGGGAATGTAACCCAGGGTGGCAGATTCCACCAGGCAGCAGAGCACTTAGTCAAACTCACAAAGGACTTGTGTATTGTGTGCCTAATCCTTGGGCATTTGGGGATTCCCATCCTAAAACCAAATACCAAATCGCACAAAAGCCGTTTTCACCTGGACACGGAGTTGTTGTTCACTCCTAATGCACCATGACAGGCTGCTGGCTGTTTCCAAATCACAGCTCTTTGATCTCCTCACTCTGAAAGAATATGAAATTCAAGACTGCTGGTTGTATCCAGGGGCTGTCAAGCTGCGCTAAGCTCTCTCCCTTTCACATGACACCCAGCTGGTATTTACCTCTGTAGCCACATTCTGGTGTGGAATTCCAGAATCACCGAGCGCAAGAGCTGCGGGGAGGAGGCTTGGATCGCTCACGTATGCTGAACTCCAGTAGGACTTAGTCCGGCTTATGACTGTGTCTGTGCAAGCCACTCTGTCCTGTTTAGCAGATGAATTTGGTCACCTGGAAGAACACCAGGCTGGCAGCACAGCCCTCTCCCTGCAGGGCCACAGTAAGGGCCAACAGGGAGACCTGGCAACTCAGCAGTGCTGGATCCAAACTATTTATTCCTGTGTTTTACCTGATATGGCCAATGGTGATATGAGTACTTGTTTACCTCTCGTCCACAAGCAGGCAGCATTAGATGTTCAGCTCATCAGCATATGATAATAGTCACACAAGAGTGTCTCCCTCTCTCTCTCTCTCTTTTTAGTAAGAAAAACCATCAAAGAGCACAACATACTCTGTTTTACTGCACCTATGACCAGCTCCTGACCAGGCACTGCGACCTCACAGCCCACCAAGCACAGGCCCCTCTCTGACCCATCTTGTTTTAAACCAGCCAAAGAATAAACACCCTGGGGACTGATGTGGTTCCTGAGACGCTGGAGAAGAACTGGGACAGTTTTCAAATTGTACACATATCCAGGCTCTTCTGCAGCCTATGCTGAGGGCACCCAGACTGGGCTGTTTTGAAGCTCACACCAAAAGATCCAAGCCATGCTGCAGTCTGCAGCAGAGCAGTAGATGTAATCCTCACTCCCTGGGGCTGCGGGGCCAAAATTTGGGTATGCTATGGTGCATGTCCTGCCCCAGGGGATCATTCTACAACGGTGATGTCTGGGACACTCAAAAGAAAACATGACCATATCTGTCCAAAGTGCAAGTAAGAAACTACTGCCACAGGGGCAGAGCATCTTAGCCTTCATTTACCATTCGGTGATTTCACAATTACACTAAAAAGGTCAAGATGTCCGTTCACAAAACTGGCGTGAGTGAAAAATTATGTGTTTCTATCTGGTGTGGGGATGACTACCCTGTCTCCAGCTTACCAGATGTGCAATATAAGAGGCCCATTCCTAGTCTTCCTTGTCTTCTCAAGACTAGAAAGATCCTTGAATCAGTACCACAACAAATTATAGCAGTCACCTTCACCACAGCTGAACACGCATGCCATCCGTGTGGTGGGTGGGACATGTGAATGTTCATTTTCTACATAAGCAGACAGGGAGAAGCTGTAAAGTGAAAGGTTTTATATGTTTGACCCAGTAAGGGTCTTTCTTCAAGCTCCACTCCCTCACTCAAGCTTAAGCCCAATTCTCTCTCGTTGGGCTTCACTGCTGCTACAGCCAGAATTTCCTTTTTGCCTCATTAGCCAGAGCAGTAGCTTGTTGTTTTCAGGCTTTGCTAGCGCTTCCTTCCTTCTCCCCATCCATAATGCTCCATCAGACATCATCATGCTTCAGTGAGAAAATAATGAAGAAAAATGTACCTTCAATAGAGTTTGCTGAGACCACTTGCTTTGCTAGTCTCCATTTTGCTCTTTGTTAATTCCTGCAAGGCAATACCTCCTCTGCAGCATGAAGTGGCAATATCAATCTACACTACCTGGATTCCCTGTGGAAATACACCAGTCTCCTCCTCACCCTGGGGTGGCAAATATCCTTCCCCCAACTGATTAGAGGTTACCCATCTTTTCCTCGGCAAAACAAACACTGAGATTCTCCTTACTTCTTTTGTGTTTTGCACACTCTTCGAGAAAGAAATCCTGCCGGGAGATGTCTGCAGAGGAGTTAAGGGCCCATGAGAAGGAGTACAGTGAGTAGGACACTGCAATGGCCATGGGAGCATCCGCCCCTCTCCAACAGGTTTGGCTGCTGAGGCTTAGGGTCAAACAGGCCTGATCCTGATCCTGACTCACAGGTTGACATCTGGCCTGGCCTTGGCCCATCCCTATCCCCACAGAGTGCCTGGTGTTCTGGTTTGGGGGCTGCTCCCAGCTGCCCTGCCCACCCCCCCAGCCTGCCCTTCTCCCTGGTTGGGGATGGTGGGACTGATCCTGCCCTGATCACCTCAGGATTCCCTGCAGCTCCTGGCCCCAAGACAGCTACCAGCCTGCAAACTTGCCTGCAGCTCCTGAACTCCCAACTCCTCCTCGCAGCAGGAGAGACCTTTGGGGATCTCAGCACCTCAATCCCACCCAGTTACATCTGCTTTTACTTCTGAGTCCGCGTCCTGTTCTCCAGTCCTGCCCAGGGACAACGGCAACAATTTCCTGTGTCGGCACTGAGAGGTTCAACACTGAGGTGCTAAGAGGGGGCCCCGCCTCAGACTGTAGTCCTGGTCATGACTCCAGGACACTTGCACAGCCTGAACGGTCTCATTTCCTGCAGTTATTGCTGTTTCCATGAGCGGTCTCGGTTCGGCTGATCCCATGCTGGTAGCACAGCAAACACACACCAAAACTGCACTACTAATAACATCCTCCTGTGGAAGCTACAAAGCAGGGCTGCAGACAGCGATTTCATCAGTCACTAAAGCAGCAACTAAGAATGCAAAGCATGGACACCATCAGATCTGACAAACCAGGCAGCACACAAGTCAGCCAAAGATTGAGTCAGGAGCGCTCCCCTAGGAGACAAGGCTCCCACAAACACGACCTGTAGAAATACCCTGCAGAGACCTCTCCAGAGCCAACCAGTGCTCCTCAGCAGGCTCATGCAAAGGTAACGCTCGCATCCTTAACTGTGCTGATGAATGGTTGTGATGACTCCTCATGTCAACCCTAAATCCTTCAGGAAGTCTGGGCTCTCTATAGGCTTGTGTGCATACTTAGCATTATAACTTTACTTGTTTCTCGGACAACCTCTAAAACCAGCTTTAGCATCAGTAAATGTCTCCCCTTAGATAGCACAAATAAATCACTAAGAAACTGTAAGAACAGTCACTGCTAATCACACGGATGGTTCAATAATCCCAAGGATTGCCCTAGCCTTCAGTACCATAATCACAATAAAGAGACCAGCCTCTCCTCTCATTTTCCATCTTTTTTTCCTCTTCATTTCACCAAGATTTCCCTGTTCCTGGACCGGCAAACTACAGTGCTCTTTGCAAGTCCTGACCAGCACAAACATACTATAGGACAAAAAACCTATTTCTAAGAGAAGAAGAAAATCCCATGTCGGTGTCTGCACAGCAGCAAAGGGAGATACTGTAGTGGACCGGGCAGTCCTGGTCCTTGGTGTTCATACTGGCCACATCCCTGCTTCATACGGATACACTTGAACATGTGCATGAGCATGGAGCTAAGGGCTCCTCCAGCACTTACCAGCATCTGTGGCAGGCAGCAGCAAGCTATAGAAAGAGAGAGAAATTGGTACACCCTACATGCTCGGGAAGAGATACACCATGCGGTTACCCATCAATGTACACAGCTTATCCCCTCCTCACCACCACTCATGCGAAGAAATCTTTGAGTCACTGCTGCCAAGAAAGCAGTGACATTTCAAAGTAGCCACCCACAGATTAACCAGCATTTATGTTGGCTCCAAGAGAGTCCACAAAGCTGATCTAACAGCCTCAGACCCACCAGGCCTCCTGCTGCCATTTATTTGGCAACAAACAGAGATCAGAGTCTCATGTTCTCATTCCTCACCATTAGGTACCTCAGGTTGGCTCACTGCTTGGCCCAGGCTCAAAACCGATGTCATCTGCAGCAAACACAGAGCTAAATTGTACTTGTGGCCAGCTGGTCTACGGATGCATTGTTGGCTCTCACTCAGAATACAGTGTTTCCTAAAGAGTTACAAGCTGGGGTAAATGAGAGGGATCACCCCATACCAAACACCAGTAGGTCCTCCTTAATTCAGAAACTGTGCTATACATTCCTAACCACCATCACCAGACACCTTATCCTTCAACATATAGATAGTTTTCAACCTGTTGCCCAAGGACACCTGGGAATCCTAGGATGATTCTGCAAAGGGTAATTAAGAAAAGCAAGTCTATTGTTAATGGACTTAAATTAGCTCTATGGGGATCCACATGCTCACTGAAAAGTTTTTTTAATAAGAAAAAAAAGGCTTACAGAGACATTCACTGCAGGAGAGAGTTCATTCTCCAAGATGGACAGAAGTCAGCTAGAGACCCCTTCTTGACCCTAAGCCCCTCTCCCACAAACAGTAAACCCTCCATGTACTACGCCTGTTCACACGCGCACTGACCAGCTGAGTATCTGACGACCTCCCGCTATGCTGACCCACCAGATTTTCAGCCTGTTACTGCTGGATCCTTGACCTTTGTCAAAAAAGAGTGCTGAGTTTTGAGTCTGACCCTTAACTCCCATAGCTACGCAGATAGCACGGTAACAGAGATGGAAAGGACCATGCAGGATGCCTTTTACGGACCGAGCAGTTGCGGTCCAACACAACTAGACTGCCATGATGCAGAGGGGAGGTCTCCAAGTGTTGTCACACTGCAGGTTGCAGAAGGCTAGCACAACGCTTCTTCAGGTCCTCAACTCTACTTGTTTCTTCCTTTACCATACCTAGCTTCATATATATATATATGTATTATACGCACAGTCCTACCTTACTCCTCCCCTTCCCAAGGGGTCTTAGACAGGAACAGCTTGTATTTAACATTTTAGAAGCCCCAAATCCCAACCACAAACTCCTGGAACAAGCTGAGGGACATACTTCCAAGCTCATTTGTACTCAAGCACCTACAGTACAGTCACCGGGATCCCTCCCGTGGCAATCTCACTGTCTTTATTACTAGCAGAACAGACCTTGAAACATCTGTAAGGTGCAATTCTTTTGCACTTTTGACAGCTTACGCATTCCGCATGGATCTGCAGCTGTTACAAAGTAGATGACGACAAGCCTACAGCTCAAATTTGCTACTGTATTTGTCTAAACAGCAGCACCCTGGATGCCCACTTCTCTGCAATCTGAATTCCCATCTGAGGCAGGACGTGACCCTAACAGGTGCTGGGCCCTTTCCTCACTGAGCTCCTGGAGTGACTCATTTTCCACTGCTTCACCAGTCATTCTTCCTTTGTGTTCCACTCTCTGCTGGATCCTGGAGAGCATACTCTATCTCCTGATTTATATGAAGAATCCCTGGGTTAAATTTGCTTTGGGATTCAAGCCACTGTGTGTTTAAGAGTGGCAAGCATAATACTGCATGAAGAGGAACAGTTTTTAATCAGCAACACCAATACCTAAAATCCTTAAAAGCCTTCCTGTATAAACTCAACCAAAACCAACCAAAATCAAACCAGCAAAAAGTCACTGGACTGAGAAGTAAACCGGATAAAACCTCTTTTCTAAAAACAATGTTCATAAAATTGAAAACAGACTAACACGGAGACAGCTCTCGTAAAGCAGTGTAGCTAATCAACTGCTGCAACACGTTTGCTCTGAAGAGAAGGCACACATCTCGCCACATGCATCCAGTCCCTTCTAAACTTCATTAAAGTCTAGTAAAAAATAAATAAGATAAATATAATTTGCATTTATTATACAAATTAGGAGANAATCAACTGCTACAACACGTTTGCTCTGAAGAGAAGGCACACATCTCGCCACATGCATCCAGTCCCTTCTAAACTTCATTAAAGTCTAGTAAAAAATAAATAAGATAAATATAATTTGCATTTATTATACAAATTAGGAGAGCTTGCCAGATGGGGAGCTCTCCTCCAGCAGGGCTGTTGTTTTCGAAGAGAGAAAAGCACTAGCACTACCCAGCTGTTTGGGGCCTGTGATGTTCCCACTCTTAGAAAACCATAGCCCCTGGCTCCCCCCTGTAATTAGTTAGTGCTAATACCCTTGGTTAGTCTGCGGAAAAGTCACATTCTGAAAGATCACCCTTGTGAACAGCTGTACTCATGAGACAAAACGTCACCACTCCAAGCTGTCAGCCAATTCATCTCCAGCGAAAGTCAACCGGGCCATAAATTGGGAGTTCTTTATCTTGGGACAGCAGACCTAGCGGGGTTTAATTGCTGAGCTATGCTAATGAGCCTTGTTTGTGACACAAGGTGCTTCATGGTGGCTCTGTTTGAAAACATGGTATTGTAACCCCCCTGAGGGCACATACAATCAGCTTAAAAACAGGGCCGTCTCGATACAGGAAAGAAGTCATGTAACGGTCCCGTCAGCATGGCACATTATCAAAGGCATCATTAACAGCTGCTTCACGGAGTGGCAGGAGGCTCTCCTGGGTCAGCTTAGTTCAGCTCGCTCCTATTCTTTCCTCCCTCCTCGTTTTTTCTAAATCATGAGTTCGGTAAACATCACTGTCAAATCATCGGCAGAGGAACAAAAAGATATCGAGAATTAAGTCTTTCCTAGCAGATAAGGGCTGTGTCTGTTTTGAAAAGGAATTAAACAAAAAGCAAAACAAAACAAAGCATACACAGGGAAAAGCAAACAGACAAATGAATAGTGGCAAAAGTGTTTCTCGCTGACTTGTTGAGACAAAACCTACTGCAGCCCAGATTTCACTTTGTTCCTTTGGGATTAGGGGCTGCAGTAGTGAAGACAGTTTAGGAAAAGAAGAGTCCAGGTGCACAAGAGGCTACAGGCTTCCTTGTCCAGTTATCATATGCTGTTTCTTTTGCACCATTAGCAACGAAGCTTGCTTGACACAGAAAGCCCAAGCCACATTTCTGTGGAGAAGACCAGTGCTCAGCATCTTTAAAAATCAGTAGTACTTAAATATGGCATTATTATTCTTACCACACTACCCAGGGACGCATGACAGGCATCGCAGACCCCATGTGCTAGACGCTCTACAAATACCCATTTCCCCAGTCTCTGCGATCTTTTAACCTGGGGGCCCGACCTGGCATATGCTTACACACTCGAGTAACTACCAGCATCGCATGGCCCTACTGAAATCAACAAAACTGATGAATGGAATGAAATCTGTAATTACCCATGTGCTTAATTATTTGCAGAACTGGGGCCTAAGTGCTTCATTTTTAGCTTTTCGCTTGAAAATATTAGTTCTAATCTAGCATGCGCCACTTTGCGCTCAATCCCACAAGGAACAGCGCGGCCTGGCCTCATTAAGCGAAGCGCTTAACGAAGTGTTTAACTTTAAGCATGTGAACAAACCCATTGACTAAATGCTGCGTTTCTTGGGTTAGCACGCTTGGCCCGTTGCAGGACGGGACCCTTCAACCCAGGTATTAGGGGCAACATAACTGCAAGTGGGGTCCAGGACTCGAATGCCAGAGCTGCCCAAGGCTGTGTGCGCAGGGTGCTGGGCACCTGGGGCTTCCCTGGCTGTTGCCCACCAGTGTAGTGGGTGAGCCAGGAGTCCTGGCAGAGCTGGGGATCCACCAGTGGGTCCCCCGCTCCCTTCCTGGACGGCATTCGAGTTTGCCTGCGGAAGAGGGTGCAGAGAGGCAGCACTGGGATTTAAAGAGAAGCTGCAAATGTTCTCTGTAATTGACTGACTGCAAGTCTTCACGCTCAGAAGCACATCCCTCATTTAACATTGGCCAAAACTCCCACTCTGCAGCCACAGCCCAGTTCAAGGAAAGCGAAGAAACAGCCGAGCCCTGCTGCAGCATGGATGCCCGTGGGGACTGGAGGGGAGCGGACCTCCCTCACTGCCAGGCTGGGAGAAGCACAGAACAGGGATGGGGGCTGCAGACAGGGACTTGCAGCCAGCACCTCTGCTTCTGTCTCTTTTTTTCGTCAGGCTGAGGAGTTCCTGGGGCAGGGCATGTGCGTAAGACCCAGCTGTCCCCAGGCCTGCATTGCCTGGGATGAAGCCTCCAGTAGTGGCTTGCTTCCTACAAGCACTAATTTTAGGCCCTTTAGGACACAAAATAAAGATAAGACCCTCCCTGGAAAAAAAAAAGTCCCCCTGGGCCTGTGTAAAATTAGCAGTGTGCCAACTGTCCCACTTTTGCTCCTGTTATGTGGGGCAGCCTGGCTTATTAATACGCTGGACTCATTTCAAGATCCTTTGCTTTCCCCCTTGCAAGCCAGGGAGCCCAGGGGGCAGCCAGCCTGCTTCTCCTGGCGGTGCTGAGGATGGCGCTGCTCACCCTGATGGCCAAAGCCTCTTGCATACCACCCTGGGAGGGCAGTGGGAGAGGACAGGGGAAGCCAGGCAGAGGTGGAGAAGCTGCAGGCTGCCCTGGGCTGCTGCAGGGGAGGAAGAGGGACGCGCCCTTTGTTGGCACAAGAGATGCCCCCCAGCAATGAGGGCTGTGGGACAGAGGACTGCTTGGACTCTCCAAGGGGGAGAAGATAAACCACAGGTGCCCTCACACACCCTCACACACACACACACAGAAACAAAGCACAGCTTAACAGGAAAACTCCTCAAAAGTGGCGTCATTACCATAATTCCATATTAGTATAAAATATGACCTCTACCCAGGAGCTCAGAGGAGATCGGTCCCTTGAGACCTGTTATCTGCCCAGGTGAAAATCTCCTGCAATGACTCCCCAGGGTGAGGGAATTTCAGAGCTGCTGTGAGATTTTTTTCCAGTGTGGAAGAAAAATCCTCGCAAACCTGTAATGCCCAAGGAGCAACGTGGGGAGAAGAGAAAAGGAGAGGTGACCCCCAAACACATCTACAAGTGATGTAACTGCACAAGTTAGAGCCATTCAAGGAGAGGAAACCTTGCCTAAAAGAACAAAGGCCTCAGAAATAAGCTTTTTCATAATGTCACATAGCCTGTTCTTTCACTCCAAACTATAATCTGCTCCAACATTATTTTATCTCCCACTGTTCACAGCGAGTGTTGTGAGACTCTGATCCTGACCCAGCTTCTCTGTTAAATACTGATTTAACCTCGACTCAAAGAAAACCTCAGAAAATCAGTACTAGATTTTACTCTGATATGAAACATAACAACCTATGAAGGGAGCGAGAAAAGAAAGATCTGGAGAAAAAAAAAGTTGTGTACTTAAACAAGAGGAGCATACAAACTGCCCTTGCCCCACACAGCAAAGCCCCAAGAGCTAAGCCTAAGCATCAAATTTATGTCACTAAACAAAACTCTACTGTTTTTCTCAGTGCAGTATTTTCCCCCATAGGGACATCAAGTTGTGTTGCCTTTTTTTTTTTTTTCCCCAAGGCACATTATTCCATTTAAGTGCTTGTGCATGTTTATTAATAGAGCAAAAATGAGTGAACAATGAGCTACTCCGGGGAGGCTGAAAGCCTGCACTGGAGCAATGAATCAGAGGAGCAAATCCATTTAGCAAAATGCTCATTTTGAGACATGTTCCTTTCACACTTGAGTTATTCTCCTCTACATCCCAAGCGTAATTAGACTCCTAGTGACATGCCAGTCCTGCACCTCCAGCATCAGGTACATTCGAGCTACCCCAGCCTGCCCTCCCCACCTGCCCCAGGTGCACCAACAAAAAGGCAGGATTCCTGAGCTACAGCTCCTGATGTTTTGCTGCAAGACAAGCCGAGAGTGACCAATGTCAGCTCCGACATGTTGGGAAGCAATGAATGGTCACTAGAAACCTCTAGAAAAACATCCCTCATTGCAGCGAGGCCTGAGTTGGACTCAGGTAAATGAACCAATGTAAAACGAGAACCATTCAGTTATTGCTGCTATGTAGTGTATAGAAGACATGAGATACTGAGATGATTCTGGCCCTCTGTCATGTACCCCATAACCACAGGCGAGCCCAAGTGCTGCAAAGACCTCCTGAGCCGACGGAAGACAATTTATACCTCCTTGCATCTACTCTACAGAAGCACAGGTTGCTATCACCAGTTATCACGCTGCTCCGGAGCAGGGAGGAGGCCCCACTGTGCTCAGTGCTGTTGATAAACCTAGCAGAAAGACAGTTGCTGGCATGAAGAAATAGACACACAAATACACACACAAATGTGGGCACAATTCCCAAAGCAGTGGAAAACCAGGTCCCCACAGCTGGCCTTGAAAAGGGAGTCAGAGGAAAGCAAGACACACCATGAAAATGTGCTAGATCAGGGCACCAGCAAGGGAAAACACATGTTGCTTGCTTGCTTGCTATTGAAAGAAATTTAGTAACATGAGAAGAAATATTTCAAGTCCAGCTCATCACTTATCATAACCTCCCCTGCTTTGGCAGTAACACCTGGACTCCTGCTACCTGGGGACCACAAAGCTCCCCGAAGATACCAAAGGTCAAACGTATTTTATTCATTTACTGTTTCCAAATGGGACTGTTATTTACCAGCTGTCAGTAGCTGTGTGCTCGGCAGTTTCAGCTCTCTCTTGGCTTCGCTTAAATAGTTTCCCAGCCAGTGGGAGGCTGCTTCTGGCTTCAGCAGACCCAGGACAGTCTCTGATGTGGCCGTATCCCCTGGCGCACTCCAAGCACCAAACCCCTCTGTTTACAGTATCGTAGTTTCTATGTTCGCTCAAACGAGATTAGCTGATTTCAGACAGTGCCTAATGAAAGCTGAGGGTTTTCATGCCAGCATTTGCCTTTCCTGCCTGCAAACACAAGGCTGGAAGATCGGCCTGGCATTCAGTCTTCAGCATGTGACCATTTAATAAGGGAGGTCTATGAACTGCAGGACTAATGCACACACACAAAAGCAGCTACCCGACATGACTTGCTTCACTAGAGTAGGAGGATTTTTTTTATGATAAAGGCCCACAATGGGGGAAAAAACACATTCCTGGCTCTTTCACAGCCCTAGCAGGTGCCTATGGGCAAATTCTATAACCATGTTCTACCTTAAGAGTCCCCCACCATAAAAAGGAGATAAAGATGCCCTTTCTCACGGGAGGATGTGGTGGATTCAGATATCAGCGGGATGAAAGTCACAGTAATGGTTGCAAAATGTAACGACTAAAATGGAGAAAGCCCTGCAGTGCTAGCTTTAAAAGTCTGTGTGGAATCTGTGGATCGCAATGGTCTTTTGGGTCTCTAAGCAGCTCCTGCAGCAAACATAGTTTCATTGCTTCCCTCTGCCCTGCCATCCTACCCAATAGCAATCTGCTTGGAAAACATCAGGAAGGAGATGCCAGCAAGAACAGCAGTTGTTACAGGCACAGCATGGCGGGATAGTAACAAGCATTTCGTGCCCACACAGGGCACCAAGGGACAGGCGTTCCTTCACTCCCACCTTCCATTACTGACTGTGGCTTCTCGTGCAGAAGAGCAAAGGGCACCCTGCTCCGGCACAGCCTGCCCCAGCTGCCCTGCTCGGGGCAGGGCCAGGAGATCTCCAGAGGTCCCTTCCAACCGCTCAATGACTCGCGCTTATGAACCTCATGAAGTCGCAGCTTACTCCATGAGTCTCCAGCAAGGCTGTTCTCTTGAACAACCAAGATGAGAAAGAAATTATAGTCTCAGAAGGAGGCAGGATGTGCCGGTGCTCCATGACTCACCCCAAGCCCAGCAGATCAGTCCTGGTTTTAATTCTTCCCTCTGGCAGGCCTCTGTTTGGACCTCTGGCAAGTGTGCATCCATCTTCGACCTCTTTCCCCACCTTTAGCAGTGAAGAGGAAATAAATTGAAGCAACTGAGACACTCAGGCACTGACATGGCAGGAAAAGTGTCTTTTTCCAATCTTTCTTCAGTGCTTGCATACTTACACAAACAGACTTTGCAGCTACATCTAAAGATGCTGCTTTGCCCCAAGACTGAGGGTAGCCCCCACGGCAACAGGGATTTTCTCAGACTCTGGCAGCACGCAGGCAGCTGCCGAATCCGTTCAGTTCCACTGCACGAGCAGTGCCAGGCACCCCTCAATCCGCTGAATACTCCTGACAGTTTGTGTCACCTTTATCCAATTTGCCTCTGCAAGAAACAACAAAACAACATTTTCTCTCTGCTGTTGCCAGGAGAAAGTCACAAATAAACAAGAACATAAAGCAAGTAACTAACTAGAAATCAGTAAAACCAAGACAGTAACCAGGCTGAGGAGATGGCAGCTGCGGTTTGGTGTTTTCTCCTCTCTTTCTCTCTCGGTGGTCATGGGGCTCGTCTCCAACAGCCGCAGGTAAAACACTGCTCCGTGCCTTTTTTTCCCCTCTAAATAATTTGTCAGCCCTCGGCCTCTGCCTTTAGCTGACAGATTTTTTAAAAAACACATTTCAGCAATGTCAATATAAAATAAAATGGCGGAGGCTGGGGCTGCCAGGCCTCACCAGGCCCCGGTGCTGCCTCGACATTGCTAGGGAACCAGCGAGCACGGCCTCAGCACTGGCAGACTCTGGCCCTGCCCACCCCACAGACATCTCTGGGGCTGCCCCATAGACACCCCTGGACACCACAGCACTGCCAGGGGACTCCGTCCCTCAAGGCTGCAGGCCATGGCCACCCTCAGGGCCTGAGGGGATTGGGAGGAGATGCCCGGCCAGGCCCTAGCCCATGGGCAGACTGCGCTACTTCAGTGAAATCAATACAAAATCAACTTTGTCCAGTCCACACAGTTCCACAATTAATGGCACAGCATACCAAGTGTATCCTTCAAGCCCCCCTTGTGCATAAGTTTTCGCTGTCCTCCCAGTATCTTGATTCAGAAAGATTATCTTATCTGATTTAAATTGCTTCAATTATATTTTTTTATCTGGCTTCTTGTCACGTCTCTCTTTCCTCCCCTTTTACATGTTATCCCCCGGTTTTCCACAGAGCAAGTAAAAGCCAACCCAGATTTTCATATTTCACAGACCCTTTTGTTTTCTTTTATAAACCATTTCAGGACTCCCACTGTCCTCGGATTAGCCCTACTACGTAACTTGTGCTCTTTTTTTGCAGCTGCAGAACAAAAATATTACGGTTACATACAAAAACAGGACTTTCCGCCAGCTAACAGCCAAGAGAAGGGAGGAGGAGTCCAGCCACAGCCGCAGCCAGTGCCACCAACATGCTTCTAACCACGCTTGACCTGCTGCCAACATGGGCAGCCCCCGCGTTCGTGGTCTATGGCTAGAGTAACTTCACAACAAAGTTATGGTTGCAGAAAAAGTTATTAAATAATGACAGGTCGTTACGGGATGGCCATCACCCAGAAAGCGCCCACCCAGACCAACGTGGGCAGCGCGGCTGGACAGGCAGCCAGACCTCCCAAGTCCACTCCCAGGCTCGCTTGTCAAGCTCGCCGTTCCTCGTTCCTAAACATAGGTCGATGTCTGACTTTAAACTACTTGACAAACTTCCCTGGAGTAGCCGCCATGGTTTCCATGGAAGTCTTCTCTTTACAATGAGATAAAAATACGTCCAATCTCTCCCTAACATGTTGGCAAACAGTGAAGGAAAACAACAGAAGCCTCCATGAGAAAATATTTTAGCTATTTTGCAAAGACATAAAAATCAGTCATACAAAAAATTCCGTATTAAACATCTTAAAGATCCAACCCACGATCTCTTTTCTCATTACAAAGAATGTTTTTCAAAGCAAACAACCTCCTTCAAGTAGATGCAGCTATCTAGCTAGGGAGCAAGGGGTATAAAGCCTGCCCTCAGACAGCATTTCAGGGAACATTTAATAAAATTCCAAAGATTTGGGTGCCATTTGCCACACCATATAGTTTTTACAGGAGCAGATCTCTCCAAACAGCAAATTAAAGATGGGCTAGATTTTTTAAACATCTCTGTCTTGTCCAAAAAGCTTGAAATGCTGAAAGTGTGGTTACGTTTTATCTGACGTGAGTCGGAGAGGAAACGGGAAGAAGGACAGGGATGGCACGAGCCAGTAAGCAACGCAGAGAAAAACAATCACCACCACCTAGATGGTCCAGCACAGATTACGCAGTTCAGTTCTGGATTTATACAGATACTGTATGCATTAAAATATTAGCATGGTGTTACTGGCAAAATTCATTCAAGATAAGTCAAAGATGCCATAACCATATTCACAGGAGTAGCAGAATTCAAGAGTAATTAATTCAATTTCTATTTGTTTCATTTCATAGTAACTTTGGCCCTCGTATATTATTATATTTCAAAGCACATTGAACGTCTTTGAATTCCAGTGTTGTGATGTTTTGTGACATTGCTGAACAACAATACAACGGCTCTGTCTGCTGTCTTAACTGGTAATGGTAAAAAAGAAGGGCACCTGGCACTTGTTAAAACTCCAATAATAAGAAGCAACCCTGTTCTGTGAAGGATTTTACCTCTCTCTTCATTTGCAGATAAATGAAAACCTCTCTTATTCCTGCTCTCTCTTTTGCAGGCACTGTCATTTCACTAGCATTCCTCCACGCCACAGTGACAGCCATGATCGAAATAACTACCTAAATGAAACCATCTGGATTCTGCACGAGTGAATTTATGTTGTGAGGTTTTCATGAGCGACAGCACAATATATCTAGAGCTGGGTGAAAGTTGGCATGTGTCAGAATAAAATAGTGACATTTAAAAAATTTCTCACAATTTCTGGGAAAAAATCTGAGATGAGCATTTTTAAATGCTTTATTTCATCAAGGCCAAGACGCTCCAGCTTTATAGTTCTGACAGCTACAGTTGGTGAAACAACACTAAGAAGCATTTTGAATCGACCATAAGGTTTTAAAACTGTTGTTCAAATACCAATGAATTCCACATGTGCGAAACACTTCCATTTCAGTAAAAGCTTACAAGTATACTGTTTTCAAAGGGATACACTTAGGTTCCAATACACATGTAATACATAACTCAGCTCTCAGGAGCATCATAAATTCAAAGAAAAATCCAACCAAATCCCAGCACTGTTCATTTTTTATTATCATTGCTATTTTATAACCTTGTATAAAATCATTTCAATAATACTGGCTTTCAGTAGCATGTACTTTCGATTTTTATAACATTTGGGTGTTAAACTTAGACGGAAGTTGTTTATTAGTTTAGGAAACCATGATGTTTATTCCTATTCTCTCTTTTTCAAATAGCAAGAGCATTCATACTCATCTGGAAAGCTGTAATAATTTGGTACAAGGACAAAGCTGCTGAGAAAATCAAGATGATCCCTCCAGAAGCTTGAATGATAGAGAAATCTTCTCACAACTAAACATACTTACGAACAAATATTTTTGCTTTCCTCAGCTGCTCAAACAAAAATCCAAGTGCCCAGAATTGGCAAATGGTCAGAAAAATGGTAACAAAAGGAAAAAATATTAATACAAAAATTCTTTTAAATCCCCAAAAGTAATAAAATTCCAGGAGAGGTCCCCCACCCTGGGGGTCCCCATCTTCCTTTCTTACACCAGGGGAAACAACACACAACCAGAGCTCATGACACTTAGATCTCTAACTGTAGCAAAGAATGCAAATCTTCCTGTGCTCCTGGCATTACTGGTGTAATTCCCGCTGGAGGGACGTGTTAAATTTAGAGCTTACAATTCATGAAGGATGTTGACAGGTTGCAGAGAGTTCAGAGAGGAATATGAAGGACGAGAAAACAGCCTTTACGGTTAGAGATCCAGGAGCTCAATCTATTTAGCTTACGAAGAGAGGAGGTTATGGGATGACTTGGTTAAAAACTATCAATGTCTAGAGGAAGAATGAAATTTTGAGATCAGGTCCTCAATTACCATAGGAAAACCTTGGCACTGAAAACAGACAAGTTCTGACTGGAAAGACGGGGCACATGTTTAATAGTGCAAATAATGAATTTATGACCAACGCCAGAGCTGGAGCAAACAGCATGAATCTTCATTTCAGGGGTATTTTTTAATAACATTTGGATCTTTTTCCCTAAAAAGACATGCTGGAATTCAAACAAGCACAAACAGAGGCAGCTTTGTGACCTGTACCATCCAAAGGAACAAATAGTAATGCTCCCTTTTGCTTTCATAGCATTGATAGTCTGCTCTCCCTTCTATCAGCAGTCCCGACAGCCATTCCAAGCGTGCAACAGGTGTGCGTATAGTCCTGATCCCCTTGGCAGATCTGGTCAGTGCTTGTGCAAGCACCAAGCAGCTCTCTGGTCTCTCTGCTAACAGTCTCTCACCTGCACGTGCCTTGAACCATAAAATAACATCGCAGTGGTGGCATCGGTGCTTCGGCTCCCCACCGCCTGAAGCCAGGAGCAATGGCAGCCATGCCACCTCTGCCAGTGCCTCCCTCACCTCTTCCTGGAGCCTGCCAACAGCGGAGGATCCTTTGACGCACCCTGGTCCAAGCAATTTCAACCAGACCTTTATTATCCCCTTCTGTGTTTCCCTAATACCCAATGTCAACCGCCCTCACTGTGCTTTAAGCCCCTTCCTCTGTGTCCTATCCAACAGGATCATGGAGAACAGATTATTCCCTTCTTTGAAGGCATTTAAGACCATTTTCATGCCTCACTGCAGTCTCCTCCCGACTCAACAGCACCAATTCTTTCTACCTTTCCTGAGAGGTCACAGCTCTCATTAATTTTGCCACTGGACTCACTCCGACTGCACCTCCTCTTGCTTGAAATGTGGCTCCCCAAACTCAACGCAGGGCTGCAGGCATCCCACAAACACACACCAGAATCCCAAGACCTGTCACGTGTGCCTGAGAGCAGAACTTCGCCCTCTTTTAATCCCATCTCGGTTATCAGCAATATAAAGTTTTGCACACTATCACCACAATTATAAAGGCTTGTAGGTGATAATGAGATTCCACTGGATATATTCCAGCAAAGCACATTCTAGGTTTTACTAACTTCATTAACCAAGAAAAGCTGGTTAATGGCTGAAAAGTGCAATGATGCACATAATCATACCAGTTGCTTCGCTACTACAATTATATTATTAAGATGGATCTTTGAGGTACCATTTCCATGTATAATTAGTGGTTTATCCCTTCAGGAAAAAAAAAAATCAAAAGCACCCAAAGGTTTGAACAAAATAGTGCTTACTGAAAACACAAATGAAGTCACGCTCTCAGGGTCAGATTCAGAATGGGATTTGTGAGAAAACAGGAACACAATAATTTGGAAACTTAACACATGCTCCTACGGGACGTGAAATGCCGAAGTGCAAATTGCAACCCACTCATACACTGTTGCACTGTCCTGGTTTGAGCTGTGACAGAACCCATTTTCTCTTTAGTAATTTTACTTTTCAGTTAAGTCTCTTCTAAGAGACCACACTCTCTGAAATTAACAGCATGTTTTTCAGACAGTGTCTGCTTCTAGCAGTGATAAGGCTCAATGAACATAGTTATTGCTGGAGTAACCGTACAAACGGTATGCAGAAAGGCTCTTGCTGATATTTATTCCTATGGAAACCAAGGTCACTGCTTGGTTCTGCTAACTTTCTTATGCACTGGAAATGACAGAGTGGAAAAAGAGTCACACCTATGACCCTCCTGCAGGGAGAAGCGGGCTGGACGGGTGACCCAAACCTGACCAACGCAGTGTTCCATCCCATATGCGTCACACTCAGTATAAAGCTGAGGGATCACGAGGGTCAGGCTCCCTTCTTCAATAGCCGGCACCTGAGGAGAACTCTGTCCGTTTCTTCTGCCTTTGATCCCGATCCATATGTTCCTGATCCCACATGATGCTAAGTCCAGTCCGGGACCTTTCCCCAGTCCGGGACCTTTCCAGGGCCTGCCCTGCAGCGTCTGGGTGATGTGATCATCATCGGGGGAGCTTGATGTTGGTTTTGTATATATTTGCACATATTTCTTTTTTTTTCCATTATTATTATTATACATTATTATAGTTAGATTAAAGCTGTTTCAACTTTTCTGACCCATAAGTCTCTTTCCCTTTTCTCTTTCCCCTCCTCTTTTGGGGAGAAAAGAGATTAACAAAGAGCATCTGTCATCAGTCTAATAGCCAGCCCAGCTTTAAACCATGACGTGCACAGAGATGTGCACACGGGAGCACCCCATCTCACATGTCACCCATGGGCAGCCGTGCCCAGGGCTTCCACAGGTAAGGAGCACAGATGGGCAGGAGCCACCTACACCCCAGCCTCTGTGCAGGAGGGACTCCATAGCCCATGGAGCGAGGGAGAGGGTTGGGAGAAGACAGGGTTTGGGTCCCAGCCTAAGCTGTGAGCATGGGCATGAGGCAAGGTGAGAGAAGGGCACAGCCAAGGAACAAGGGAGAAGCCCTTTGGAGGCACACACCATGGTGGAGAGCAGCGAGAGGTGGACAATACTTTTTGTGCACGTGGCCCTGGCCTGGCCCTGGGGTGGCTGCTGGCTGCATGGGCACCACTGCACATGGAGGGAAACACCAGCCCCTCCACCACACCAGGGCCTCCCCAGGGAGAGGGCTCTGCCTCAGGACCCCCCTTCTCACCCGACACAAGCACCAAGCCTCAGAGCAGCAGGACCCAAGAGGCACACAGCACTGCAGCCCACGCCCTGACCCTCAGAGATCTCCAAGAACTCTCCTCAAACCAAGATGAGTATGACCCAAGATGTTTACAATAATGGCCTGAGGGGCATTCGCCTTCTTGCGCGGCACAAAATGCTCTGAGAAACAACTTGCTGAGATTGTGTCTCTTTTCCCTTAAGATCAGAGGAGGTCAGACTCCAAACCCCAATCTCCTCTGCTCAGCTGGAAGATACACCCAATGTCCCCAAACACGTTTGCTGGAAATCTCAGAGTGGAGGTGTTGAATCTTCAGTGAAGGCCTCTTTTCCCCAAAATATTAAGTCTCGAAGTTAACTATGACTTCTGAGAAGACAAAAGATCCCAGAATATATCAGAAACGTAAAACATTTAGACTTATTAAAAATTCTTTCCTGTTGTTTTGTTGACTTCAGTATTCTTCAGTCGTTTCACTATTTTCTTGGTCTTCACTGTTCTTCCCAATAGAGACAACTTCAATTTCACAAAAGTGCTAGTTTTCAAG
Source organism: Steatornis caripensis (assembly GCA_013398225.1). Taxonomy (NCBI): domain Eukaryota; kingdom Metazoa; phylum Chordata; class Aves; order Caprimulgiformes; family Steatornithidae; genus Steatornis; species Steatornis caripensis. The sequence goes on from VZSC01003589.1 coordinate 139,382, forward strand.
TGCAAGCCTGATTTTTCCATTTGCTTTTCTCTTACAGTTAAATCATACTTACCAGCTTGACAAAAAATGCAATGACTGTTTTTCACTAGGAATTCTTTACAAATTTAATCAAGTTGTCAGGAGAAATACTATCATCCTCAGCATGCAAAATTAATATAGCAGGAACTTATCTACTGTCTTGCATGTGTGTGTGACGTTTATATGGATCAACTAATATATATGTGCTCTGCTTGGTAAATTTTCACACAATAAAAAATTGTTCAGAACTGAATTTGCGGTCATCTTAAAGTCCTTGATATGGCTCGCTCTGCCTAGGAGCTTAGCAGGAGCCTTTACTGGACTTAATCGGCCAGGCAGACCTCAGAAATCCTGCTGGAATTCTTGTCGCTATTAGAAATATGCACTAGCATTTGCTAATTCATGTTCAGAACCGACTCAGAAACTAGAGCAATAAATCCTCATGCAAGTATCAAGCTCTCTCAAGTATATCCTGGAGCATTAATTTTTGAAGAGGAGGAACACATAAAGGAATGTAGAGTGTCTAGCCAACATTTTATTTGAAATACTCTTTTCAATGAATCCAAAGACTTGTCCAAAACAGAAAGCCTCTGCTTTTCCCGAACACATTAGCTTGGCCTTTCACCTCCATGACCTTGCACAAGAGACAAGAAAGCATGGGCAGCATGCGATGGAATCAGTACGTAAACTCTTGGCCACCTCCTTTAAGTAAGCAGGAGTTGCATCGCTGAGCTCAACTGAACAGGATTTTACTCTGCATTGCAAGTCACCGTAACACCTCTCTGTGCTTTAAAAATTCTGCAGTCTCACGAAATCTAACAGAAACTGCCAACTTTGAGAAAAACTGCAAGTACTGTAGCAAGGCCTGCAATGGTAAGCATGTACTTAAGTGTTGGCTGAACTAGGTTTTCATTTATTATTACCATGGACTTCCAAAAAAGCGTGAAACAGCATTACACGCACGCGAAGCCGACCGACACTTCAAATGTAGACGTGTGAAACCTCCGAAATACAAGACCCTCCAAGAGGCACTGACAGCACGAACTTCTGACATGCAGCTGCTGGGGCAGACTCTGAAGGAGGTGTACAGTAATAACCTGCCCGCCACAATAAGCTCCAAAGATGAAACCCTGGCTGCAGAGAGACCAGCGAGCCAGGATTTCAACCTCGGCATTTCAAAACACACAGGCCAGGTCGCAGCCTGGTGTCAGTGGGCGCAGTCACATCGGCTGCAGTCGAGAAGCTCAGCATGGATCAGAGAGCCGTTGGTCCCCAAATACCCATCCTGCCTTGGTCACGTCAACTTGAGTTTGAGATATCCAGTAATAATAAAGTCCAATCATATCGAGTTTTATTTCATTCATTATAAAACCGTAAAATGAACACATTTTCTGTGCTATTTTTTTTTGTGCTATAGGTTGACAGGATCTTTACAGAAGAACCTGGTTTTCAGTTTCAACATAAGTCTGATTTGCTCTAAGAGGGAAACCTCATTCGACATTTAGAAACTGAAATGCTCATAGCATTTATTACGCTTCCATGATGTATTTATAAAATGTATAAATGCAAATTGTTCTTAAGCAAAAAACCCTTTCAGTTTTCATAAAAACTGTTTGATTTTCCCATAAACAGTACATATTNCGTAAAATGAACACATTTTCTGTGCTATTTGTTTTTGTGCTATAGGTTGACAGGATCTTTACAGAACAACCTGGTTTTCAGTTTCAACATAAGTCTGATTTGCTCTAAGAGGGAAACCTCATTCGACATTTAGAAACTGAAATGCTCATAGCATTTATTACGCTTCCATGATGTATTTATAAAATGTATAAATGCAAATTGTTCTTAAGCAAAAAACCCTTTCAGTTTTCATAAAAACTGTTTGATTTTCCCATAAACAGTACATATTAATTTCTATGCCACTCTGATGCTCTCCGTGAGATATTAATGTGAGTTACGGTATCCTCAGGAAAAATACGCTTCTGCCGACAAACATTTGATTCTTGGCTTGTATTTGTGTTCCGCAGTAGTTTGGACGGGCAAGTCGAAACCCCAGCTGGTCCTCTATGACTTTCGCATTCTCCTTTAGATTCCATGCATTTGCAAGAGATGATGGAAGAGCTGATAGTGTCTGCAGTTTATCAGCCACGATAATTAGAGTGGATACATTTTTGATTGTAGAAATAGCCTTGTAATGGATTTTTTTTTTAACAGCTACTATTTCAAACACTTTCAGCCGTGCTCTGAATTTGAGTATTTAAAAAGGTCTGTGTCCAGAAAACACTTTGCCTCCTGAAAACTAGCTCAGCTTCCACTGACAAACTTTTCTAAGGGAGAGGAAAATCAGTTTCTCTCCTCTCTGCACTGCCAGCTCCCAAAATATGAAGTCTATTCCGCTCCTATTTACTGTCAGCCCTGGAGAGGGCTTGGCCGTCGCTTTGGCAGCCCCCACCCATGCCCCCACGCACACCTACCGCTATGGCCACAGCCAGGCTGATGCTCCCAGACCGCAGTTTAGGCTCTGATAAAGGCTCAGGTTCAAACCATAGGAGATGCAGAAGATGCCATTGCTAGAGATAAAATGAAATAGGAAAAAGGATGTCATTTTTCTGGAAAATCAAGCACTCAACAATCCACCAGAGCCATATTTAGGTTGCTTGTATACCTTTCTGCCATGATGTGCACATTACTTACATGACCACTACTTGGATTCTCCATGCCATCCAAAGCCCAGTTTGTACAGTGCCCAAGTTATGAGCTCACTCTTCAATATTTTACTCCAGGTCTTCCAATTGGGGGCATTTGCCAAAGTCTGCAGTTAAATAGGACTGTTCATTTCTCTAGGAGCTGATGGTCTGGGATTACATCTCCAGTTCTTGCAGCCCAGTTTTTCACTTGAATCTTGAAGAGCTACCACTGCAGCCATGGAGAACTGTGGAGGTTTTGCTAGGTGCCAAGACCTGGGAGCCACCAGCCTAGTCCTGCTTCACTGAGGACCTACAACTGCCTCCTCTGGTCTTACCTCCATGAAATGGAGACTAACATCGTGCTGTTTCTTCACCAGGCAATGACATAGTTTTGGAAGCACCTTTATTTTTTTCCCTCCAGCTCTTTCCAGTTGTTTGCGTGCAAAGAGGCATAGCAGCAGTTCTAAGAGAGCTGGCTACCGCTGTGTGCTGCTCTGCATTTTCGATGGCTGAATCAAATTAAAAGACAGCTAAAAATACATGGTGCTCCCCACCAGCTCTGTTTGCCTGGGTAAGCGTTTGCTGTTGTTGCTTGAGGACCATCATGCAACTCCCCAAAACAGCCAAAGACAACAGATCTGGACAGTCAACTCCTGCCTTCAGCACGGTGCGTGAAAGTTGTGGTCTACACCATGGAGAGGTTTGCCACCCTCGTACAGAAACACCTAATGGGTTTGGTTACGCAGAAATAGCCCACCGGGCTCAGCACGGATCAGAGGAAGGTGAGACCACCACTGCCTCCTTCGCAGCCAGATTTCTGCCTCTTTGAAGGATCAGCTGCTTTCACACAACAAAAGCAAAAGCACACCTTCAAAGAAGGATTGTCAAAACCAACATCATATTTCATACTTTTAATACCCTAATCCTCCATCCCAGTGTATTTTTGCCAGTAAAAAGGGCTAGAGACATTTTTTACATTTCTTACCAACACCCCCGTGCCAGCTCAAGCCCTCCTTTCTCCAAAGCTCGGGAGCCACCGTGCCCGGGGCCCCCCATCTTCCCCCCACTAGCAATGCAGAGCAGGGGATTCCTCCCCAGAGCCCCCCACCCCACGTGCACCTATAGCACAAGCCCTCGTGTGCCTCTCCCTTTGTAGAAGAAAAAAAACGGGGAAAGCAGCTGGCCCACGGGCACACCTACCATCAGCGCTGGAGCCTCTGAGCAGACTCCAAGCTGAAACTCTGCTTGCACGGCTTGTGTTTGTATCCTCCGCTGAAACCTAACTCGCCCATGTTAGTCCCACCAGCTGCTTCCAATCTACCGAACAGAAGGATTGCTCTGTGCTATAAACTTCAGCTTTCCAAACACAAGCATCATCTGTTGAGCCAAAAGCTTTAGATAGGATCCTCAAACACTGGGCTGGGAGTCCAACCAGCACAGGGCATATCTTTCCTGTGTCAGCAGACACCTAATGTATTTTTAGCGCTGTCAGAAACAAACCACTCCTTCATACTCTAGAGCGGAAAAAAAAAAAACATCTAAAAGTGGCGGTGAAACTAATATTATAAAAGACCCTTTCAAGAACTCGCCAGCCTCCCGGGGGAGCTTGTCAACATCTCCCACGTTAAATAAAAGTCACTTTAACATCCGCAGGGGTTTTAAAGAAAAGCTGGAAAATATCAAAGCTGCTGGGATGGCAAGCTTCATGAGGTGCCCAATACATCAACACTTACAGACACTAAATCCTCCCCAGCCTCAAGGGAGCTAACAGCCCCCCAGAGAAAGCTCTTTTTCCTAACGTACCTCTCAAATGAACCGCTAATCTCCTCTCTAAACTTGACAGCTCTCCTGTATGCACTCAAACCCCCCTCTGCTTAAATCCTTCGATCATTCTTGTTAAATTACTTGTTAGATCATTTTTCCTTTAATACGAAGAAAGAAATCTTTCCTTCGACCGCATACGAAGACCTCGCTGACCTGCTGTTGGCATGCATGGCAGCGGCACCACGTTGCTTTGGCCTCGCGGGTTTCGGAGGCTTCCTGGGCAGGCAGTGATGTCCAGGGACACGGCACCCGTGGCATGCAGGGGAGCGCTGCCCAGCCAGGCTCTCCCCATGGTGTGGCTTGGTGATCCAGAGCACCGCGGCTCCGTCCCTCGGCAGCAGGGTGGCACTTACACTGGTGTCCACTACCACGGCTCTGTGGCTCCGCAGTTTCCATCTAGGAGCAATCCTGGGCTCAGCAAACCCCCGGGGCCCCATACAGCGCCCCCGCCACCCAAGCAGATCACTGACTCCCAGCAGATCCAATGGCTTCCCGCACTAAAACCATCTTAAATCTTTGACATGGCTTCTCGCTGCTCTGAGGGACTGCAGAAAACTTTTCCCTTTGCTGGGAAGAGTTTGGCCCGTGGTGTTGAATTCACGGTGCCAACAGCTATTTGTCCCTTCCACTCCAGCTGACGGTTCCCCAGGGTTGCTGTGCAGCCTGGCCATGAAAACTCACGTAAGACACCACCAAGACAGCTGTGATCTTACACTGTCAAAATCCTTACAAGGGTTGCCAAAAGGGTAGCTTGGAATAGAGTCAGAAATAGACCCAACCTCCAGCTGAGGACAAAGCAGCAGTTTTTCATGCAGTTCTCAACATTTCAAATGAAAAGCATTTTCGAAGAATGCCAAAACACCAATGCTGCGTCCTTCCTAGAAGCAGCTACTTGTCCGTTACCTGGTTTTTGTTTACTGTTTTGTTTACCTACTTTACTGTTTGAAATTGTCTGATGAAAGAGTTTCACTGAGACATCTGTTCCAACGTCAGAAGCAGCATTCCCTACTCTTGCACCAGCACTGTGACGTGCCGCCCAACGAGCCGGTGTGAAGTCGGTTGAAACCTGATGACGCCCAACAGCTCTGCAGAGACCTAATTGTTGAGTCTTTGCTCAACACCTGGAACGTGAGGGGCCATTTGCAAACATCTGGACAGACGAAGCAGCAGAGTAACTTTTGCAACGTACCTTGTACACTCGGATTGCCGATGCACACGAGCTCTGCCAGAGCTGTCAGTCAAATAGAGGGTGCTGTTACTGCAGCGCTGGTGACGGGCTTCTATCCTTTACAGTATTTTTCTAGTGTGGCTACTTTTTGTGCTGCTCTGTGTTCTGCATCACTCCCTGCTGTTAGAGGTGAGGAGAACTGGACCATTCTCCTCTCTGCTTGTACTATTTACACTGCTACAGCATGATGTGATTTGAAATTCTTCAGTCTCCAAGATTTCCTCTTAAAATGTCTAGAGAAGAAGATGAGCGACAACAATTGCTCCTGGATGTGATGCTCACCCCCTCTGACTGATCGCCCTGCACCGTTTCACCCATCTGTTACTTCTGCCATTCCCCACTGGTTCCAGCGCAAGCTGCAAGCGCTCACCCCTCGTGAAAACCGGGCCATCCTTTTGTGTTCAGAGGCAATGTCCCTGTGCATCACCGGACAGGCTCTGAAACACTCCACTGAAGAGAGAAAAGACCCGTCACGTAACTGCATCTCAGAGAAGGGCTCTAGGCTGAGCCTGACACCGCACAACTGCAAAATGTCCCTGTGGTCACCCTCTGCAGAACCGCGTCCCACCACGAGCATGGCTCCGGAACAGGACTTCTCTTGCAAATGTTTTCAGTACAGAAGGGAGCCCTGTTTTGCAACCTGAGCATTCATGCTCTGAAATGCTGCTTCTAGTCCGCTCCGCTCCCTGCAGCCATCTGCACTGTTCCTTGGTCTTTGGTACACCCACTTCCCAGCCACTTCACGCAGCTGGAGAAGCGTCTCAAGGCCTTGCGGTGCAGGGAGCCGGCCCCTTGGGAGTTATTTAATACCTGAGCTTATGAAATCTGTGGATTTCAGCTGCAAACCAACCATACTGTAAAGTCGCTTTACCTGCTGGGGGAGCACCTGTCAGACCTACAAATCAAGGCCCTGCACAGGGGAGACAGATTTACTACTGACAACACTCCACCCACCGTGCTCAACGCAGCGGCTCTTACCAGAGGCTGGAAATTAATAGGATTTTTAATTGCAGCTGCATTTTTAACTCCTCTTGCCCAAACTGAAGGGCATGTGGGTGATGCTTCCCAGAGAAGGAACTGGTTTCTGGGGAACCAGACTGATGGGAATCGTCAGGGGCAGGAAAGGGGACTGGTGCCTCCCCGCCATGGCCCCTTGTGCAGCAGCGCAGCGGCTGCTCCGCGAGCACCGGTCAGAGGGGCGCCAGCTGGGCTGCCGAAACCTGGGCGCGTCAGACTCGCCAGGTGGGTGCTGTGGGACACCCGTGCCCAGCCTGCTGGCCAGGGCAACTGGCACAGCACCTGCCACGTGCGCTCACCCCACACGGTGCGCTCGCAGCCACAGCGCAGGTTGGGCCCCCTGCACACCTTTTTTAGGTTTGAATCTCCCAGGCCGGTTCACCACACCCAAGCAGCCCCGGTGAGTGCACGTCCCTCATCTGAGACCCGACCCCAAACCTTTATTAGCTTTAGATAATAGTAGTAGTAGTAGTAGTAGTAGTAATAATAATAATAATAATAATAATAATAAATCAAACCCACTTCTTGAGAGGTGCCCAAAGAAGAAACTGCCTCTGCCCCACGCGACTTCCTGCGGGAAGGCCCTTAACGAGCCCGCCAGGCACTAACTGCTGTCCCGTTCGGGCTCCAAATTCCCAGACTCGTTCGATCCTCGCCTGGCTCTGCCGCAGGCAGAGATGCTCCGCTCCGTCCCTGCCCGCTCTGAGCGGCACCGCTCCTCCCCGGCGGGCCTGGGCGGCGCCGGACCCGCCCCGCACGGGACCGCTCCGC
>VZSC01003589.1:148658-188626 GCA_013398225.1 Steatornis caripensis
GCGCAGCCGCCGCGCGCCGGGCTTGTTTACTGTAAGAAAAAAAAATATATCTATATATGTGATTTTTACGGAAACGGATTTACGGCGACATCTAACTGGGAGACGGGGGCGGGTAAAGCCACCGCTGCCCACAAAGCGGGCGGAGGGGGGGGAGGCGGGGGTCCCCGCGTCCCGGGCGCTTGCAGCGGGGCCGCGGTGCCCTCTGCCGCCGGCCGGGCCCGGCCCTGGCTGGGTTGTTCAGCGCGGGGCCGGGCGGGAGAGCTGTCCTGCTCGCTAGCGGCGTGTTTAGTTAGGGTACAGCGCTCCGCGTTTCGCGTCTTCAAGTAAACATCCGAGCGGTTTTCTCTGCCGGTCTCAAAACCGGGAAGCCAATCGTGATCAAATCAGCGCTCGGTTACTCGCTTGGTAATTAACAGCTCCCCGAAATCACAGCGTCCTACCTGGCACGAAGGGAGGGCCATGCCCCACGGTCACCCTTGAGCCGCGCCACCGGTGAGCGTGGAACGTCTCGTGGGTCCCCATGTCTGCTCCATGGCTTTAAGGAAGGTCTGAGAGGAGAAAGCATCAAAGTGTGTGCTGGAAAACATAATGACTCTGGGCCGAGGTGCAAGCCGAGTCCTTTCTGCTGAAGGAAACGCAGTAACTACGGCAGAGAATAAGCTTTGATGCAGCTTGTGTTGGTGGTGAAGGATGGGGAGGTGACGGGAAGCCTTTGGAGAGAAGAGACCTGGACAAAGCAGAAGGCTTGTGGTCATAGGAGAAAGGTGGGAGGGAGGAGGCTTCATGTTTTCAAGAGCTGAGAGAATGGGACTTAACTCATTGCAAGCTGGGAGGGATCTACACGTGTGGTGAACAAATTTCCTGAATACTACATAGACTTTATGTAGTATCTTACATTACAAAATGTAAGATCGGTGCTGAAGACCTGGACCCTAGGTGATGGCAATTCCTTGGTACCGAGTATCAGACAGGGCTATGTTGCTTCTAATCCTCCAGAGATCAGAAATCACTTTTACTGTGACTCAGAGGCAGGATGAGGAGCAGCAGCAGGTTTGTAGTTCGCTTAGGAGTCCTCCGGAGCCGAAACGCAGGTGCCCAAGTTCTTGGTGCAGAGAGGGTTACACTGTAGATGGCTTTACTGACACCTGGGACCTGGAGGGGTGCTCGGTCTGTGAGGGTGGCCCTGCCAGAAGCAGGGAGGTGAAGAGCGCTTTGTGCGGGAACTGCTCGGCATCACCAGGAGGATGAGAAAGGAGACGGGTCCCGACAGCTAAAGGGAGCTAGGAAAGTGAGGGGCGACGCAGGTTTATGTGGATTCCTTTTGTTAAGCTGCTCAACAGGGTGGACCGTTGGGGAAGAGCAGGACTGTTGAGAAAGTAGTCAAAACACATGCAGGCTGGGGAGGAGGAGGGCCCAGTGTCCATCATTCCTCACTGCTATTGACTCACAGCTGCAGCGATGGGGAGGGAGGAACTGATTTTGTGTGGAAGTGTTCTCGTAAGTCTTTGTCAGATAGATGGCTCCAAAGATGGTGTCAGGTCTGATTACCAGATGCAACGGGGTTTGTGTTAAATAACGCTTCATGGTGGCTGCAGCTAGCTTTGTGGCAGCTCCCGTCTCCTCATGCTAAACATCAGTTGCGTGTTGCCTCTTGTTCTGTGGGGCTCGCACCACGGGCTCATCTGAGCCGCGTTAGATGTGTTGGGTTTTGTGATGCCTGGTCCACATAGGCTGGGTCTGTATCCAGCGCACGTTAGCACGGGGCTCGAGCGTGGCGCCATGGGAAGAGTTTTCTTCTGTACTTTTGTTACCTCTTTGTGGGAAGCCTGAAGACCAGTGCGTGCATTTTAATGCAATTGACCGTTACCGGACCACAAAAGCAAGAAAGATGAAAGAAAAGCTTTCTCAGGTGTTTTCGGAGGGGTTATTGTGGCAGGGCTGGATCGAGCTGCTCCTGGCACTGTCGGCGCTGTACCCACCCCTCCTCGNACATGCAGGCTGGGGAGGAGGAGGGCCCAGTGTCCATCATTCCTCACTGCTATTGACTCACAGCTGCAGCGATGGGGAGGGAGGAACTGATTTTGTGTGGAAGTGTTCTCGTAAGTCTTTGTCAGATAGATGGCTCCAAAGATGGTGTCAGGTCTGATTACCAGATGCAACGGGGTTTGTGTTAAATAACGCTTCATGGTGGCTGCAGCTAGCTTTGTGGCAGCTCCCGTCTCCTCATGCTAAACATCAGTTGCGTGTTGCCTCTTGTTCTGTGGGGCTCGCACCACGGGCTCATCTGAGCCGCGTTAGATGTGTTGGGTTTTGTGATGCCTGGTCCACATAGGCTGGGTCTGTATCCAGCGCACGTTAGCACGGGGCTCGAGCGTGGCGCCATGGGAAGAGTTTTCTTCTGTACTTTTGTTACCTCTTTGTGGGAAGCCTGAAGACCAGTGCATGCATTTTAATGCAGTTGACCGTTACCGGACCACAAAAGCAAGAAAGATGAAAGAAAAGCTTTCTCAGGTGTTTTCGGAGGGGTTATTGTGGCAGGGCTGGATCGAGCTGCTCCTGGCACTGTCGGCACTGTACCCACCCCTCCTCGCTGTCTGTACACTGAGCTACTGTGTAGCAACAGCCTTACTGAAATGCCTGGAAATTTGTCACCACACCAGGAGATCCTCTGCCTTGGATCGCACTGGCCTTCTGCAGTGCCTGTTTCTCCCCTCTACCTCTGTTAGGAGGAATACTGTTGTGTCAAGGGCCTCTGCTGCTGCCTGTCGCTCCCAGTTCTCTCATCCTACATGCATACTTGCAGCCTTGCTGTGGAAAAGCCAAGTGCTGCCCGTCGTGGCCACTACATGGCATTAGGCATCTGATCAAAGTCTTAACAGGTAAGGGGTGGAGTAGCAGCTTCAAAAGACCAGTTAGGAGCGGAAAAAAACCCCCGAACTACTCCTGAGAGGAGATTACAAGATTCAGAATAAGCAAAAAGCAGCCCAAGAGCATGGCTCTTCAGTTACTTTACATGATTGTTCAACAGAACAACCTGCCCTTCAAACTTTTGCAAGTCAGTGTCTTACAAAGACTGAACCTTTAAGGACATTTTGGGGTTGTTTTTTTCAAGTGAGGTGCTGCGATTTCCTGTGCACCAGCATGCTCCTTGTGGCACTGAGTAAGCACAAACGTGCTTGTTCTCAGTCACTCTGAAAAGCTTATCGCAATAGATAGTGCTTGTGGTGTTACTTTAATTCCTTAAATTATTGGAACCAGTTTACATTCATAACTTAAATCCCAGGAACAGCAAATAGCTTAACCTGAAAGCAGCTCAGGTTGGAAGCTGTTGCATGTTTCGCAGAAGAGGTCTAAGCAAAGTAAACCTGATACCATTTTCACTTATTCTACAAGCATCTGCAAATCAAAAGCTTGTGGCCACTCATTTAAACCAAATACTTCATCTTCAGAGAATCACTTTATTACAGGGAAATATTCCTAAGAGTGTAAGTGATGGAATCTTTTCCACAGTGATGTTTTGGTAAAAGGAATGAACGCAGGGTATTGCATAGCTTGTGATTGTGCCCAGTAGATGCTAGTCCTGGCAAAAAGCAAGCTACTTCTAATTCAGAACTACTTTCAGATGCGTAGGTAACTTGATCCAGCTGGAGTTAGGAAGTCTGTACCCAGCTTCAGTGAAAGTCCTCTCTGGACAGTTTGACAGTGCCTTGGGTAGCTGTGATGGCTATAAAACGCCTTTACTTGCCACAGATGTGCCAGTTTAACCCACCAAATGTGTAGGTTAATATATACTGGAGATAGACAGCCTGCTAACAGTCACATGAGGCGTGGGGAAGATAATGACTTCTAATATGCCTACAGTCTGGGCAAAGCAGGAGAGTGATGTGCTAAACCTTCAAATGTGGAGAACGATGTAGCAAAGTGAGTAAATTGTCCTGTGGCCCGAGAGAGAAAGGACTAAGAAAGCTTGAATTGCAGCAAGGGAGATTCTGATTAGCAAAAAAGCAATGGAATAGTTTGCAGAATCTCCATCCTACCGTAATTAAATGCATTAATAATGCTTTTTAAGAGCAGAACCAGATGAAGTGTAGAGCATTTAAATTCTAACTGGTCCTGCCATGGCAGAACAGGAAGGATGGGGTGCTCCTGTTAGGCCACTCATGCGCGTACTTCTTGCAGTTCTGCAGAAAGCTACCCAGGATGGGTACTAGTGCATGAGTAACGGGTCAGTTTTGAATCTACCATCTTACTGACCTGACACCTTTACTTTGCAGGCTTACACAATTTAACAGTACCTTTTAGTTACAGAAGGAAAGCTTGCTTAAGTGTAGCAGTTCCTGTCAATGAGTGCAGCCCAGGGATATTAAAACACCACAGATGCATTTAATTTACAGCAAGGCTTCTAGGACTCTTCCTGATTGAGATTGCCTCCTGCACCCCACCAGCCCATGTGCACTGTAGCTCGAGGCTGTGCCAAGGTGCAAGGTGTCACCAAGGTCATGGTGTGTCCTGAGACACAGCTGTGGCTGTGCCCAGACTAAAGTGGCACCAATCCTTCATTGCCTCTGCCCTGCTCTGCCAATTCTCATAAAATAGTGATATCATTTTATTTTTAGGAACAAAGGCACTTTTAGAGAAAATATAACTGTCAATACCCTACTTCTGCTGAGCGCGGTGACCAGCTGGGGGTCAGTCTCTGGAGTAGGAAGGGAACTGGTATGTTCCTGCCTGACCATCTGCCTTGCTCTGCTCTTGGAGATTTAACTGAGCAACACTTGCATCCATTTAACTCGTAGCAGCCTTAAGTTCTGCCTTCGAAATACAGCATGTGACAGTTTGTATTCTTCTAAGGTTCACTGAAAATTTTAAATGTAACATGAATCAAGCAAACACAGCAATGCTTGTCACAGAATTTGTTTGACTTCAACATTTTCAGGTAACCAAACTTTGTGCTAATGTGTACTTGTGGCTGTAGATGGAGGTCTTAGCTGTGGGATTTGGTCAGTAGTGGGTTTTGATCACTACTTAGTCTTCTGTCTGAAATGATCAAGCAGTGAAATAAACACACTGGCATGCCTGTAAAGCTCACATCTTGCAGGTCTTTTCTCAAGCTGCTCAGTCCTGAGAGTTTTACACGTGTTGGCAACATTATTGTAGTCTCAAGTAACAGAAGAACACAGATTTGGGAAGAGAGGTGGAGCTGGTGCGACAATCACTGATGTTTATCCCCATGTAAAAATGGCTTTGTTGGGGTAAAATTAAAAATATGTAACTGCAGGTATAATCACTCTGTACCTCTCCCTGATGACTGGAGAGGGGCAAATGTTGCACCCATCTTCAAAACTTGCCAGAAGGACTATCTCAGAAACTACAGGCTAGATGGTGTGCTGTCAGGGTCTGGGAAAATCATGGAGGAGGTCTTCTTGGAGCATGTTTTTGGGCATGTGCAGGAGAAGGTGACTGGGAACAGTCAGCATGGATTTACTGAGGGCAAGTCATGCCTGACTCACCTGCCTCCTACAACAAAATAACTTTGTGGATGGATGTTCTTCATCTCTACTTTAGCAAGGCTTTCAATGCTGTCTCACACAATACTATTGTGCCCAAGTTAGGATGTTACAGCCCCGATAGCTGGGCCCCAAAAGTGGTTGGATGTTCAAGCACAGCACCGTGGTCCATGGGCTGGAGGGGCATGTCACAGGGGGGCCCTGCCAGCAGGTTTGTGAATGACAGTCAGCCAGGAGGAGCAGTCACTACCCGTGGGGCAGGGCTGCCATCCACAGGGACTGGGGCAGGCTGGGCAGGAGCCTTGTGAAGTTCAGTGAGGAGAAAGGCACAGTCCTGGACTGCCAAGGAAGCAGCCCTGGCAGTGGCAGACTGGGGTTGGGGGTAATGGCTCAAATGCCCCCCGGGCCCAGACAGGCATAAAGCTGAGCACCAATCAGCAGCTCTTGGGCTGAACAGGACAAGAGCCTGTAAGATGAGGGAAGAGAGCATCCCCCTCCACTCAGCAGACCTCATCCTGACTACTGCATGCAGTTCTAGGTCCTGTATCCATCCCCTACAAGGAGGATGTAAGCTGAGTGGAGGGCCAATGTGGCCAGGGGCTGGCGCACCTGCCTGGGAAGAAAGGCTGAGGGAACAGGGCTTGTTCAGGCCAGAGAAGGGGAGGCTTTGGAGAGACCAACAGCAGCCAGCCCGTACCTGCCAGGAAGCATCAGGAAAATGAAGTCAGGCTTTTCACAGCAGTGCATGAGCAGGAGGGTCAGAAGCAAGAGGGAAAAGCCAAAACAAGAGAGGGTTACAGTGCTTCCTTGTGGGAGCAGCCAAGCAGAAGACGAGGTTGCCCAGAAACGTGATGCAGTCTCCAGCCTTGGAGATTTTCAGGACCACACTGGAAAAACACAGCTCTGAGTAACACAGTCTGACTTCACAGCGAGAAGCTGAACTGATGAGCAACATGGGCCTCTTAACAGCAACAATCCTGAAATCCTGCGACACAGCATGTGAGGACAGCCATGGGCAGCTCAACAGCAGCAGCACCTGCTACCCCTGGAACACACTACTGTTGTGAAGGAATGCCGTGACTCAACAAGCAACAAAGCGCCAGGCTCCAAAGGGAAAGATCTGCCCCTCACGAGATGACTATGAGAGCAAGTTTTTCCCCAAGAAGTGAACAGGACCTGGAAAGCTCAGAAGATGACAGGAAAAGGCCAAAAGGAGTATTACAACTTCTGATCACACACATTAAAATTAGACCAGGTTTCTCAGGAAGAAACCACCCCAAGCATTCTCACGTTCTCCCTCAGCTGATACAGGAAAAAGTACGCATAGAGAAGAGCTGTTCGACAGCTGTTCTGCATTAACGTACATTGTGGGAAGTTACTCAAAAGCCAAGACGCTGTAGCAGCTAATTCCTTAAGTTGTTTATTTATCATTGAAGGAACACACAGCAGCAAGTTCTGTGTTGGCTTCGGTATGACCAGATAGTTAATTGCTGTTACCGCACCCCAAAATTGAAGTCAACACAGCCATTACTACAAATCACTGGTTTTGGAAAGCAAAAGAATTGACCCTGAAGACAAAGAACTGGGGGAAAATTCAACAATTTCTCCAAAACCACACATTTTAAATATGACAATATTTATAAATCCTTGAAAGGCATGAATTACCCGGTAATGGAAAAAGCAGTCGTGATATTGGCAACAGAAAATACATAACCATATGCTTACCAAAACACTTAAATTGTAAAAGCTTGAAGTTTGGTGGTGGTACACTACAGCAGTGTACGTTACTGGAACAACGACTGCAAAATGGCCTCCTCGGTGTCATGTATTCAAGTAAATCTACAGAAAATATCCCAGTGTAGCTAATGCTCAGAACCTTTATTGTATTTAATTCAAATTTAAACAAGTTACTGAATTTAGATAGTGATAAAATACATCTCTCAGAAACAGACTGCCCTTGAAGATACCTATGTATAAGAGGGCTTTTGTATTTTTTCTATTTTTTTGGCTAATTATGGAAATTGATTCAGCTCTGCTTTTTCAGTAATTCCACTGTGTGAACCGAGGTGTCTTCAAATGCATGTTCTGTGATGATAATACCCCATTCCAAATTAAGAAAGACTAAAAATAAAAAGGTCAGCCTGTTTTGGTGCGAGATAGAAGCATTACTCAAGACAGCTGTTGGGCTTGCTTCTTTTTATTTTAGCAACAAATGACCCATGAAATAAGCATCATTCGAAATTTCAAAAACTGGCATTCAATTTCCAACCTTCTGCTGTGAGTTTTGTGCATGACCAATCTATATGAGTAAGTAATTGAAGCTCATGCTTTCATGTTACCTCAAAACATTTGTTAAAGAATTCCAATTCAGAATGTTTATAAGCACAAATATAATTCATGGATTCAATCAAATCAAAGCTAAAACATTGGTTAAACTCTGTGATTCTCACTTAACGTCGTACAGTGGTCCACCCTTCTTCATCTGTCTCATTTTTAGTGCGGCGAAGGGGCTCACGCTCCTTTTCTGTTTTCCAGGAGCCTTTCTCCTTCTCCCCATCCCTTTCTCGATCTTTTGATGCTGGTGGGGGAGCAGAAGCTGGAGGAGCAGCAGGAGCAGGAGCTGATCGCCGAACTGTTTCGCGATCTTCTCCACGTTCTTCTCTCCTATCATCAGCACGCCGCCACGAGCTTGCTACAAATACAGAAAGACAATAAAACCACCTTTGTCATGCTCCACCAGCAGCCTGCAAGAGTTTAAACAATTATGTCCAGCCCCAGCAGTCTGATTTACTGATTCCCAATCTGGCCAAGATGTAGTATGATGGAGACAGCCAAACGTGCGGTTTGATTTTATACCGAAGCCATGGACAGGAACTACTCAAGCCTCTTTTCAGATTCAGGATTGTTGTAAGCAACCCAGGTGACGCCTTTAAAACACAATACCTGCAGTAAGAGTGTCCTATTGATGTACATGGTTTTATGACGTGAAAATATATTCTTGTATTATTATCAGAATTAAAAGCACAAAAGCGTCTCCTTAGAAATGACTGAACCCTGAAAACAGAAAAATCCTAATGTAAAAACACTTGTGGAAAATGTTTAGGTGTTCGTTGTCTCAAAAGACAGCAAATTACTCTTCAGCCTGCTGAAATCAGAGGTCTAAACGGCACTGGATTACACAACTCTGCATTCGCCGTCCTTTACTATATGAAAAATTGTTCATTTCCACCAAAAGGACGCTAAAAATTCTACCCCAACTATGTGTGAACAAAGCTGTGTCAAATACCAAACCAGACAGTCAAATGCCCAAACTTCTCCGATACACTAAAACGAGCGGATCTCCACACTGAGAAAGGCCCTCAGCCCTTCTGCCAACTGCAGTCCCGTACGATGCGTCCCGTTCCAGTCTGCTCTCTGAGACCACCTGCCCGACAGCACCCGCCCGTGTCAGGGAGCACCCACACTCAGGGCAGAGACCACGCGAGCTTCTGAATGGGAGACCGCCTGAACAGGAAGGCGTGGTATCTCAGGCTAAATGTATTTGCTGTTACTGTATTTTTAGAACACAGCAAAGGATTAATAAATGTATGTAATTAAAACAGGTTAATGGATGTAATTAAAATAGGTTATTCCTCAAAATCAATACCATTAATAGTGTGAAACTCACAAGGCCTTGTTTGGAAATATTTCCCACACGTTTTAATGGTTTTAAAGAAATGAGCCAGAAATTACTTTCTGTACTTTAAGTACAAGAATTTCAGCCACTCTGAAAACCACATGCGGAAAATGTTACCCTTCTACTGCAGATGTGAAATGCTGCTGTGACAGAAAATAGTACAACTAAAAAAAGTTAAGATTCAAGGAAAAATTCTCAATTACACTAAAGCTTCTTTCTATTACTTTGCTTATGCAAAAGGAGTTCAAGTGGCTGAAAATATAACTTATTCCTGTTTTAGCACTGTCAGAGTAACACAGAGGCCCTATAACGAATGTAAGCCTTTAGCAACACTAAAATAAACATACGTTCTTCACGGTCAGATCTGAGCGGCGGTCCTCTTCGGAGGGGTGGATCTCTGTCATCAGTACGTCGATCTCTCATGTCACGACCGCCTCTGTCCCATTCTTCACGACGACTTGAATCTCTCCAGCTAGAAGTTTCCTCGGCTGGCCCTCTTCTCCAACCGGCATCATCCCTTTTGCCATTCAAAACATAAGAAAAGACTAAACACTAAGATTATACCGTTGCTATGGAAAGAAGCAATAATAAATCACAACACACATGTTCTCAGGCCCAGTGGGTGTGTATTCAACATACTGACATCCTTCCAAAACCTGTTCTGTTCTTCTGCAGCTGAACGTGAAATTCTCTTGGTAACAGAAGTAAAAATATAAATTAAAAAATTAAAAGTAGTAAAGCATTTTGGGATTCTTTCTGCAAACAGTTATTATCTTACAAAAAAACAAACCAAAAAGCCCCCCAAATGCCACTGTCCATTTACTGCCTTAAAGTGCTTCATTTCACAAACCAACCACTGCTGCTTTCGCTAGGCGATGTCACGTTANAAACAGTTACTATCTTACAAAAAAACAAACCAAAAAGCCCCCCAAATGCCACTGTCCATTTACTGCCTTAAAGTGCTTCATTTCACAAACCAACCACTGCTGCTTTCGCTAGGCGATGTCACGTTATTTCTTTATCAGCAGGGCACTTGTTTTTTTGTTTCAAAACTGAATACTTCTAGAAGTATTTAAACAGAGAAGTCAAACCTGGGACGCCTGAAACGATCATCACGATCAAAGTCTCTCTCTCTGTCAAATTCTCGGTCTTTCTCATTTTCATCACGATCTTTGTCTCTATCCCATTCACGGTCTCCTGGAGGTCGGGAGTCCCGGGGAGGCCCCCAGCTGTCCTCACGAGCCTTTTCTCGTTCTCTCCACCCCCCTATAAGTAAGAAACAGAGTCAAAGGAATTTGTGACTGACCTCTGATCTCTCTATAGACAAAGAATCCTTTAATTCCCTCACAGAAACTGGTTCTTCAAGTTTTGATCCCTGAGTATCCAACTCAAGATGCTTGTAAAAAGTGTGCACATTGAGGGGGAGCCATAATACTGCAGAAACTGCTGAATATAAAGATAGTAACATAGACCTCATGCATCAGGACCGACTGATGGTAGCAGTTTAGCAGAGCTGATTATACCCTGCAGTTTTCAGTGAGAAACCAGAAACTCCTCAAAGTCTTGAGCAAAACAAGTGCAGGAAGAAGTAAAAGGGGGTAGCTCAGACAGCAGATTCCTTTGCGAAAATCTACAAGCGAGGAGATTCTAGGCAAGCAAATTTTTATCAACTTACTGCTTTTTAAATCACTGCTTTAAAATACAACTGTCATTTACAGTGCATCCTGCAGTATCGTTCAGTTATTTATGAATGGGTGTTCCTTCTTATGCAGCCTGCTTTTTCTTTAAATAGGAAAAAGGTGAAAGCTTACTGGAGTGCAAGTATCGAGATTTACGTTAACTTCGCGACAGGTTTGGATCACAGAATTAATGCCACCTTTATAAAGCTGAAGTGGCACATAAATCTGAAGAACCAGGAAATCAAAATCATATGTAACATTTAAACGTCATCAACAGTTCTGAAAAGAATCAGAAACAGTTGTAGCAGTCACCATTAACAAGACTTAAGACTAGAACAGGATAATTCCGATTGTAAGGAACCCCTGAAGGTCATCTAGTCCAAACTCCTGCTCAAGGCAGGATTTTCAAGAAAGGTAGACAGAAAAGCAAAAAAGGAATGGTAAAAACAGGGTATCTTTGTATACATAAAAAAGGCTTATCAAAACCAGACCCACTTGAATGATGTACCAAAATCAGACGTTATCAGACATTTTCAGACATACAGAGGGGGCAGGGAAAGACACCCAGGTGTGCCAACCTATCGAGAATGTTTCTCTCCCATCAGAGCATTCAACTTGTGTATTTTGGTTTTGCATACAGGTAAATGACCAGCATCACTATGTGACCTTTAGGTATCTTCCAGGCAAGTGGAAGACACTGCTGCACTTTTTTTTTTTTAATTCAACCAAATTAAAAGGTTTAATTATACTAAGTAAAGGAGTGTCCACATTAGCCAAATGAATCCAGACATTTTCAGAGTTGATTCTCCCATCTCTGACAACAAGTACATTACATCCATTATGTACTATGTTAACACACAGTTTGGAGGTTAGATGACTGTATTACTATGTTTTACCTGGTTTACCAAATGGTCTCCAAGGACCTGGCCTTGAATCATCACTGCTACGCCACGGACCCCTATCATCATCTCGTCTGGAGAGCCTGTCATCATCTGCACTGCGCCATGGTCCCCTGTCATCATCACGCCTTGACATCCTGTCATCATCCATCCCACGCCTGGGACCTCTGTCGTCATCCATCCCGCGCCTGGGACCCCTGTCATCATCTGCAGCACGCCAGCTGCCCCGGTCATCATCCAGCCCACGCCTGGGTGGCCTGTCATCATCCAAAGCCCGTCTGGGCGGCCTGTCATCATCCAAAGCCCGTCTGGGCGGCCTGTCATCATCCAAAGCCCGTCTGGGTCCTCTGTCGTCGTCTGCTGCACGCCAACTGCCTCTGTCATCATCTAAGCCGCGCCTGGGTGGCCTGTCGTCATCCAAAGCACGCCTGGGTGGCCTGTCGTCATCCAAAGCACGCCTGGGTGGCCTGTCGTCATCCAAAGCACGCCTGGGACCCCTGTCGTCATCCATTCCACGCCTGGGACCCCTGTCGTCATCCATTCCACGCCTGGGACCCCTGTCGTCATCTGCAGCCCGCCAGCTTCCTCTGTCATCATCCAAACCACGTCTGGGCGGCCTGTCCTCATCCAATCCACGTCTGGGTGGCCTGTCCTCATCCCCTTCACGCCTAGGTGGCCTGTCCTCATCCCCTTCACGCCTAGGTGGCCTGTCCTCTGTTGATTCCATTGAAGGACGTTCCTTTTCTTCTGCAGCACCACGTCGTGGCAGATCATCCCCTCGTCGTGGCAGATCATCCCCTCGTCGGAAAGGTCTTTCATCATCTCTTGCTTCTCCTCGACGCCAATCTCTATAAAACCACAAGGAATGAGCAAGAAGTAGAAGCTGAAATCCAGGAAAGCTTTACATATTAGATGAACAGTATCAAATCCCTCAAGGCCATTTCTGAATGTATGCACTTAACGTGTCGTTGCAAACACATTTACAGAGCTTGCAGTTTTCAAGTGCACACATTCCAATTGCCTTTATTGCTACGGGAAAGTGGCAGGTCACTATCCCTACAGCTTCAGTAAAGACTGAACAGTTTATTATCTCCTTGAAAACTACAGTTGGAAGGGAATAACCAAAGTAATAGAATCATAGGATGGTTTTGGTTGGAAGGGACCTTAAAGACCACCTCGTTCCACCCCCACTGCCATGGGCGGGGACACCTTTCACCAGACCAGGTTGCTCAAAACCCCATCCAGCACGGCCTTGAACACTTCCAGGGATGGGGAGTCCACAACCTCTCCGGGCAACCTGTGCCAGCGTCTCACCACCCTCATCGTGAAGAATTTCTTCCTAATATCTAATCTAAATCTACCCTCTTTCAGTTTAAAACCGTTACCCCTCATCCTATCACTACATGCCCTTGTTGGTCACCTGCTGCAACACAACAGCGAAGAGGTTTGGCTTCTACACCAAGCCTCATCTGACAAACTCGAGCTGAGTCTCAAAGAATCAGTATTAAAAGAACACAACCATCAAGTAAGTATTCCCCTTTCTTCATGCATATGCCAGCCCTACAGTCCAATACCTGTTTTCATATGCTTTGGCCCAGCTCCAGCCCAACAGCTTGGCAATGCTTTCACTGACAAGCATCCACAACTAGATACGGCAGGACAATGTAGTAAACTCATGACAATCCACTGCTGCTCCCTGATGGGCAAGCAGGGTGCACCAGGCTCTCGCAGGCTATCAGCGCTTGCACTGATTCTCCTTACTATGATGTAGCGGGAAGTAACGAATTGGTGGGAATTTTCCCTGGGCTATTGAGTCATCAGTTCACCTCTGAAATATGTTAGGATTTGTAAGACTGAAGAGATCAGACACTACTGTACAACGGTTAGAGCCTTCCACTCTTGTCACTTCTCTGGACACACCATTTAGTTTAGTGTCTACAGGATTTTACACATATTTTTAGACCATAAACTGTGGCTTTGTCATCAGATTAATTGCTTTATTTCAGGAAATTAACCTTCCTAAGATAGTTCCTCAGCAATAAAAAGAAACAAGCAATAGCACATCATAGTACTGGTACCTGCTTCTTGGCAAAACAAGAGAAACTGCACTAGAGTTGAATCTCATTGATTTAAAAACAAAACAAAACAAACAAACAAACAACAAAACCAAACCAACAAGCCAAGAAAAGAAAACCCCACAGATTTAGAAATCCACTACACTACTAAAATGTAAACAAAAGAACAGCAATGACTTGCTACAAAACAACAGATGTAGGACTCCAAGAGGTGAGAACAAAGAGGCAACAGTTTGTGACAACTCTGCGTCTCAAGAATTGGAGTTAGAGTAAGCTGTAATGGATTTAAATTGCTCCACTGGAAATTAAGGTTAGACATTTATAAAAATCTATCTACCTGAAAGGCTAAATAAGCAATAAAACATACTGCCAACTGGAACAAGCAGTGCTTTCTCCACCAGCACAGGCTTTTAAGAACAACTAGACATGCACCATCAGAAATATTTTAGGTACAGCTCATCCATTGTGGAGGGACAGGCAATTGTTAAAGATCTTATTTTCTGCAACTATATAAATTCTTCATTGTTAGTGAACACATCCAAAACCCCTAAAATATATACATGTGAATAAGTTTTTGGTTTGGGGGGGTTTTTTTAAAGCGCTAAGTACCTTCAGAAATCCTTCCTTCTCTGTTCAATAGTCTCTCAGAACTTTGAGTTTATGGCACAAGTTTTCTGCTCTGTGACTCACTCTAGGACTTGAATAGCTTAAGATTCTAAATTTTTACTTTACTATTCTTATATATTACTATCAGTTTTCTAAATAGAAAAATCTCAAGCAGTTTCATCATCTAGGAACCTTGCATTTCTTTGTCATCCTTCCCCATTCTGTACTTACACAACTGATGCCAATATTTGAACAGGACAGAAAATTTTAATTTAAAAAGAAACCAAGAAAGCAAGTTGTTTATCAGATGCAGAAGGTGTTTGCTACCTTTCACATATCTAAGCTAAATAAGACAGGAATGTTACCTGAATGCAATTCCAAGATAAAACCTCTCTCTCATTCTGAGATCCTTACAAAGCAATTTTTTAATAGAAGCTAACTTTCAGAGATGTAAAGGCACGAGATATTACTCACTTAGTGCAGCTTTAGCAGTAGTAATAAAAAAGGAGCCTACACATTCTGAGCCCAATACAACCGGTGCTTAGTAACCCCGTGATTACCTTTCCACTGGTGCTCGTCGCCATTCAGATTCTGTCTCGCCACCTCTTCTCCAGGAGCTTTCAGACTCCCTATCACCCCAACGAGATTCCTGTATGTCAAAAGAAATTAGGAACATTCTCCCCAAATACTTTAAAATGAAGATTTTCAACATATAATTTACTCATTCCAGAGCACACTATGTCATTAAAAACCCACTTGTTACACTGTAGAGAATACTAAACTATCGGGAGTTTGAATAACCAAGTATGGTCTTAACTGACTAACTTTTATTGTTTCTGGCAGAGTTTAAAAAACAATATGGTTCCCTTTGTGCCACATACTTCACTAGTAGGGTAGGATATCTGCAAATACAGTAAAGAGTTTACGAACAAATGTATGAACAACAGCTACAGTGAGCCATAGCTACCACCTGTTAACACAGAAAAAGAGGTTCTAACAGTTTCACTTTCCTGCTGCTTAATGACAGCAGGAATTAATTTTTAAAATTGTTTGGTTTTGTGCTTTCTAATCAGATCAGAAAACGTAACTAAATGAAAGCTCTCTGCAGCAAAGGCCATTTTGCTCTGGGTACCTCAACACACAGAATGGGTGAGGTATTTGTGATTCACAAAGGTTGCTTAAGATGCAGGGCAGAGCAATAATATTGGCGTTTTTTTAATAAAGGTCAAATGTCTCTCCCCATTGCTGGACAAAGACAAACCACTTAAACTATTTCTAACACAGTTCTTTATTCCTTAATTCCACCACAAGAAGCAAATTAGATAAATCATATAAAATACCTGATTTCACAGAATAACAGAACCTCTTTATAAAAGGGTATTCCAGTTTTAAACCATTCCTTGAAAAATGCTTTTGTTTGTTAAAGTCTATGCTTCGACACGGGGAAATACACAGGTTGTGCAAGATCTTGCCTATCCACTACTCTACATGTGTCTACTTATACGCTTTTGAAATGACCCCAACAAACAAGGGTGAGCAAAGAAAGAATCCCAAAACTGCAAACAGTGTTTTTCAAGCAGTAGAGATGTCTCTCAGAACCTGACTCAGCTTTTCCACATAACCAAGTGCCCATGGCTAGGAGTACCTCTTATATGAAAAATACTGGGGATGATTACTTACCTGACAGACTATCAAAACAATTTACACAAGCTCTGATCACTGATCTTTACAGTGCTACTCAATGAAGTATGCATTAAACAAAGACAATGGCTATGGTGGATGAAATTTAAAACTAGTTCTCTTATTGATATGTTCTGAAAAAGTGGGAGCATAGGTTTGTGGTACTCGGTTACATTCTTCTAAATCACTAAACGTTTATTTGCAAATAACTTCTGCTTTGTTTTCTGTTGCATTGGGATAATGATTTTCCCCAATACTTATATTTGTAAATGGGAAGTTGCACACACCTCTTGTTTTTACGTTTTATAAAATATAAAACTCTGCTTCTACGTTTAGTCTGGGATTTTCCTTCAGTATCTACTCTAAGTCCTGACTTTGGCATGAGACACTATACTTGCTTCAAATATAGCTTTCTTTTGTGTTAAACAAAATTTTATTCAATATTCCTTTTGGTCTTGATTTGTTTAGTTTTTAAACAGCTTGGAGATCTCAGTACTTTCTTTGTTTTACTTTATTACTTAAAATACAGATTCCAGATCCTGATAGTGAGCTGAAACTAAGTGACAATAACTTAACTATTAAATTAGCCACTTATACTATGAATTTAAAAAATAAAATTTTAACCTACGATTTTGCAATGCTACCCTCCTCCTCTTCCAAATAATCTACAGAAGAAGGAGCAGTCAAACAGAAAACAAGCTTGCAGGTATTACCTACCTTTCTTGAAAATGGGTCATCCAGACCTCTCCTTTCTTCTTCTCGACGACGCTCTCTTTCTTCTATCTCCATTTCTCTTTGACGTTTTTTCTTCTCCAGTTCTTCTAGTTTTTTGACACGTTCCTGGTATTCACGCTGTTCCTGCTCACGTTTTTCACGCTCAATGCGTTCCTTTTCCTCACGCTCTACAAAGTTGCAAATATAAGTAGAACATAATACCAATACAAATTCTGTTACTTTGCTGTATCCACAGCAGGGTTACAAAATACAATCGCTTCCCTTTAACCCCTTCTTAAAAAAAAAAAAAGCCACCAAAACAAAAAAACCCCACCCAAATCCCAAGCACTTCACAGGATGCGTTTAACTAACCATAGAAGCTGTTTTCTGAAGAATCCTAACTTAAAAGCAATAGGAAAAGGAACCCTGATACTTCCACTAATGTGACATCTTGAACAACAGCTAGCGAGAAAGGAAAATGGTCCAATACCCATACAGTAATTTGATGTACAGACCACAAATGTGTCAGCTAAAATATCTGTAACTACCTCAAGCATGGTAAAAGATCCCTTCCTTAGAAAAGGTCAAACAAAAAAAATCAGCTAGCAGTGTCAGGAATTTGATAATCAAGACTGCTTGGTTTTTGTTTGGTTGGTTTTTTAAATATTGCATGATTATGAACTCTGACACATAAAATCTTCATCCACCAAGTGACAAGGAGGACAGAAATTTACCTTACAGGATGCCTACCATCTCTTCTCTTCTAAAGCCTTGAACCGAACTACCAGACAAAGCAATTCACAAAGAAAGGTGTGTGAGCCACTTACAATTCTTGAGTACTTGACCTGACACCAATGTTCCCTTTCTATTCTTTAAGGTGTGCACAAACAAGTGGACAGGACTCAAACTAAATGAAAAACTGAGTCTTTGATTTTAGTCATCAGCCTCTCCTACTTTATCCACATGTGGGTGAAGGCGAGGGCAGGAACCATTCACTTACTTTCATTTTCCCTTTCTCCTATAAAGCTTTATTTTCACCTCTATGCTGCACGGGTAAGCATTCAGGAGGTGCATTAGGCAAAATGTAAAGGCATATTGTCTAATAGCAACGAACACAGCCTTCACCACTGACTAAAAGTGAAAATACTTCATCCAATATTGTGAAACTGGGAAACCATGTTAGCTGCATACACATGTGGAATGGGTCAAGGGTGCAAAGGATAAACTAATCACGCTCTCGATTATACCTTTAAGCAGCTGTTCTTCTCGTAACCTTTGTTCTTCTTCCTCCTTTTCTCTATAGTAAGTAACGCGTCTCTCTTCTTTGCGTTGTTTCTTGCGTTCCTCCAAACGGTTTCGCCTCTCTTCTGCTAACCGTTCCTGGAACTGCTTGAGTTTATCCTGAAATACAAAGAATACAGGTGAAAACACCAGAACTGTAATGTATAAGAGCTACATAGTTACAGAAATTGCTAAATAAAGCCACACAGAAACACAAACCAACTGCAATATATTAACTTTGCTCCACTGAAAAACAACTACTTGTTTGCCATTTCAACCTTTTCTGCAATAAATTTTGCATAAGGGAATATACCCCTACTTAGAGGAAACACATTCAGCATGCACAATTTTAGTCCTTTATCTGCTTTTTCAGGAAAGTAATTACCTGAATAACAACTTACCTGTACCTAAAATACACTACCTAAAATTACCTGTATTGTTGCAAAGAATCATATGCAGTTACTTATTTTAACATAGTACTTCTTTTGCTGTTATTTTTTTAAACCACTTCTTACTGCAACATAGCCAAATAATCAAAGCTATAAACAACCTCTGCAAATGTGAATTTTAAAAATGTAGAGCAAGAAACAAAGGCGCAGTTCTTTTCCTGTCCTTGTGGTCTAACCTGTTATTAAATTTTGCAAGCATAAAGCCTAACTTGAAGCTCCAAATAACATGGACTATCAAAATAATTTCCAGATTAAAAAAAACCACCAAACTAATACACAAGTATTTCTATTTCTCAGCTTCAATATTGTCAGTATCATTCCATCACTGCAGTACAGTCTAAGTACCTGTACAGATACAGCTGGCTGCTCAGATGCTACCCAATGATCTCTTACTAATAGCTATATTAAAATTAATACTTTACCTATCCTTTGTTTTCCATATTAAGTGATATTATCTATGAATGGGTGGCAAGATTTTTTTTTTTTTTTTAGTCCAAGCAGAAAATAAACAACTCCATAATTCTGAGCCATTCTAGATCCTCACTTTAGTGGAATATTTTATTACAATACCATATCTCATGTACCTCATAAACTGTTCGTCGTGATGCTTTGAGCCTGGCTTCAAATAAATCTCTATCCTCCAACATCCTTGAGAGTCTGTTCTTATGCTCAAGGGCTTTCTCACGCTCCAACTGCAAAGTGGTGATCTAAAACCAGAAAATATAAAAAGTATTACAAAGGAAAATATTACTATATATTTGCATTCAATCTACCTCAGCCACTAGAAAGAGAAATTCTTTTCCTCTTTCGGATCCCAGACAGAAGATACTGCTGCCCACTAGCACAATGAAATTACAAAGCTAACACTTCATACCAACTTTTTCCCTTCTTCCCTTGGATTGAGCTGGGTAAAAAAGACAGTGCTAAACCCACTATTTTTTATTCATCCCTAATGGAGTTTATCATCTGAACGAAGAATTCTTACCCTTTCTTCCTCTTGTTGCTCCCACAGCTCCATATCATGCACTCTTTGCTCCTCATATGCAGTCTTTATTAAAGGAATTTCTTCTAAGCGCTTCGCTCTTTCGAAATAGTCAATCTAAATAAAGATAACATATCGTTAGTACGTTGCAACGCAAAGACCAAATCGGGCAGACTCCATCTTCAGCACCCCCCAAAGAAAACCCTGATACCTGGAGACTTCTCCAACATATTTGATATAATATTGTTACACAAGGACAACCACGCTGAACCACAAAGATCCACCTAACCAAGAACGTGCCTCTACCACTGGCAACTAAGTGCACTCCTAAGCAAGGATGCAAGAATAGAGGCACGCACATATACAATTCTCTCTCAGCATCAACCATTTTCAGCTCCCAGCATTTCCTGTGTTGAAGGGTTTTTTGTATTTAGTAGGCATTGGTGAATTTCTTCTCTTGTCCTTTTGAACTGAAAGAAGCTTTTCATACACAACTTTGGAAAGAACTCCAGTGTGTCTGTGGCTCACAGCACGAAGACCCACCTTCTGCCTACACATAGTTCTGAATATGGCCCCTACGTGCTTCATTTGATGCTTCCTAGTTCACTGTCCCTTGCAGTCAGTGCAAGAACTGCTTCCCATTGTCAGCTGTTACAACAGGAACACTCTATTTATAGACTGCTACCACATCGTCTCTCCACAAGTCTTTCAGACATAGCACTACTAATTTACATAGACATTTCTTACACAGAAACCGATTCACTTCATTGCTAGTTCTTGTTGGCCTCCTCTCAAGCTTCCAGTTCAATCACATCCTTTTTGGGATAGAGAGATCAGAACCGCACACAGCGCTTGAGATGCAGAACAGCATGATCTCATTACAGACTAAGAATGTTAAGTTCAGAGCCCATCATTTAATATATAAAGCTAAGATTGGGTGATATTTTTTTTTTTTACACTTTCCCTACACAAAGTATTTTATATGTATGTAAACTGAACTTTGCATTCAAAGACTTCCTTTTACCCCACGGCTGCTAATTTTTCTTTGGTGAAGAACTTTGTAAAAAGCTTTTTGGAAAATCCAACTTCATTACACCAACCAGACCACCTTTACTCATATGTTTGTTTGTTTTGACAGATTCAGAGAACTCCAAGACAAAGCCCTGGCTTACAATTCTTTTATAGAAGCTGTGCTGACCTTTCTGAGTAAATCATATTTACCCAGGTAACTATTAATTCTATTGTTTAATTTTCTGCTACTTTGCCCAGTACGAGCATCAGGCTTGTATACAAGCCTGCAGCATAAAAGATCCTCATTGGAACCCTGTTAAGTAACTTGCCACTTTCTACTACCAAGCCAGTTTTAAGTGAAATGAATTACCAACTGTATCATACAACCTGTGCTTCATTCTTGAACACTGTCAGAAGTCCTGGGTGAGTTTTGTCTCGCCCAGGTTATGTATTTGTATTTACTATGACAACATGTTCCTCACACTTTTATAGCCACCCAAGTTTCAGGCAGATCCTATTCTGAAGGACTAACACAATTGATTAATTTAGCTCATCTGTAACAGCCTCACCTTCTCTGAACATTTAATCTTCTCTGAACATTTTCCAATTACAAGTCTTCCCAACTAAGATTCAATTGACATACAGCTTAAAGGTCCATTTTCAAATCAACTCCACTAATTAAAACAGATTTGTGCACTGATACTAGAAACACAGTTGGTTTTTAACCCATTTACCTTTTTTTTAGTTTCATACAATAAGATTTTCAATACCAGTTTTATATATGTGTATTTATTTTATGTACCAATACAGGAGTTCACAATCACTAACCAGACTTGTACAGACATGGGTTTTGTACCGTTCCTACTTTGTACCTTTTTCTCCTGATTCTTCAGACGTTCCTGAAGTTCCTTCTTTTCTTTTTCAAGCTGTTCAACTTGTTTAGCCATGATGAAGTCAGGATCCAATTCTTCAAGATCCTACAACCAAGTAAAATTATCAATACAAAATAAACATTTTCCTTGTTACAAATGTGGTTGGTTTGTTTGTTTATTTAAGTTTCTCAGCAGTTTCCCCCTTAACTTTTAAACTGATTTGCTTCAGAAACATTCTCAGTTTCTTTTTCTCTCTTCTGGGCAATTTGTATTTTATTTTTAAAAAACTCTGTGAAGTATTTGTATCTTGATTTTCAATTGAGACATAGTCCAGGTACAACAAAATTGGACCTGCAGGTCTATTTTCGATTTCAGACACTGCTCAAGCAACAAGGGGGGTGAAAAATACGAAACAGCTGGACTCAATTCCTCCAGGTAAAAAAAGGTCCTATCCAAACTCAGAATTCAGGTCTACTCACACCGTTGAGCAAATTAAATATTTAAGTGGCAAACTGTCTCATTTTTAAGAGAGACTGTTTAGAAGACCAGTTACAGTATAAAACTAGTAAAGAATATGAAATTCAGGCAGCCTAGCAGGGTAACACTAAAAGCATTAAAAAAGTAACTCAAAACTTCAATATTAGGTTGTCTACCTCAATATCAATATCTTTAAATGCTTTGGCTCCCAGTTCAGTCTTCTTAATCTGCTCCAAGCGCTCACGAACAGTCTTCTTTTTGATTTGCTCATGCTCTTGCAGGATACGCTCCTTCTCTCTTTCTTTTGCCTCCTGGCGCAGTCTCTCTTCTTCAGCTTTCCGGACTTTTTGTAATTCTGCTTCACGTTGTTCCAGTTCTTCTTTTTCACGCTGAATGTTCAAACTTTCAAGGCGCTCTTTTCTTTCCTCTATAGTTTGACGACGTGCAAGAATACGCTGGTGCTCCTTCCTTGAATTTTTTAGGAAGGCAGTGACTGCCAGCTGATGTTGTTCTTCCTTCTCTTGCTGAATTTAAATTAAGACAATAATGTAAGTAGCATCTCTCTAAAAAGGCAGAAAGCATAGCAAATGCTTCTCAAAGAAAACTCAAAGTTAGCTTTATTCTCCAAACCTGCCAACTGCATGGAAATACAATTGTGATGGAAAATCTAATCACTCATCCAAGTAGCATACAAGGTAGTATCAACTGACTAGAACCACATGGTGGTTCTAAAATACCACCCGGCATTTTTCCTTACTAAATAATAAAAAGCACTAGACTTGCAGACACTAGCACTTAGACTATTCTCTAACATTCTTTACGCATCCTTCTAATAACCTCACCATTCTCCTCCAGAGTACCTATACAGCTCTTTATAGAGATTCATGCTGCACACAGGAAATTGTGCCAGCTCAAGGGAGATGCCCATTTTCATCAGTCCAGCAAGCAGCAAAACGTTGCAGCCCTATCAGCTCACTACACTCCTCAGACACACTGCTCTTGGAAGGTGAGCTAGCTCAGAGGTATTTTTAGTAATCTGTCACTTCCATGGCACTCCACAAAAACACTGAAACATCCACACTTTGTTGCAGATCTGCAAGTGTTTGAAGATAAACTGAGGTGCCAGAAACACAAAAATGAAAAGCTTTCGATTAATTTAACAACTTCATAAATTGTAACAAATTAGAAAGAACTTAGTATTTTTTTAAGCACTTGAAAAAAGTGAAAAGTTTCGATCTGAATAGCGAAGGAGAAGAGGGTATCAACTTGTTCTGTATGTAGCTTCTCTAACCACAGAGATCGATATTAACCTTTATACTGTATTCCACTTTTACAAGCTAATTGCTAGCATTTATGTCTTATTTAGCTAATTGTACTAACATGTCAAGTATACAACTATTTGTCATTTCCACCTACGAATCTACAGATAAAGCAATTTTTTTCTTTCAAACTAACAACCCGTCTGCCTAATACCAATCACTAATGACATCTTTCTAGGGGAAAACCTACATGGAAATATTTTTATCTAAACGCTCCATAAAACAGCTAATGTAAGTTCAAGGTAACGTAAGTAAGCTAGCATTAGGTGTCAAGATACAGTCCTACTTTGTGCGTTTATATTTTAAGAATATTACTTAGTATTTCTACCCGTATAAAGAATCTAACACAGACATCTTGCTATCAGCGTTTTTTCTGTACGGAAAAAGTATTTTATATGTTTGCTAAGAAACCTTTCATAAACATAAAGCAAAAGAAAAAATTACCACTGCTCTTTTAAGAGAAGTGAAGTTTAACTTGCCACAACCAAAGCATGCTGGAAATCCGAGAGTGATTTACACCTTGCTCCTACAGGGCTCTGGAGAACCTGAAATGTGAGCTCATCGGTGAGTCTGCCCTTGAAGCAAACAGCCCCAGGGAGGAGCACAGGGAGTGACAATCAGTTCTTGAGTTGTGGGATCTTTTGTTCGTGTTTTTAGATTCCGCTATGAAGTTACATTCCAGGTTCTTCACAACAGCAGTTTCTCCAGGAAGAATAAAGAAAGCAGGCTCTTGGATTTTCAAAAATGCATGCAATATTTTAAACAAATCCTAGGTCTGTAGGCCCATCTATGGGTAAATTATTATTTGGTATGTCCTAAATCCGGTATCTGCAAGACTGGCAATTTAAACTCAGGCATCTTGTGTAAATTTTGACGTGATTTTAGTTATGACCAAACACTGTTTGAGTGATTCTTTTTCACAAGCACAAATAGCTGACTACCACCAGCCTGAAAAAAACAAAATGAAAAGGTACACCTAATGTGAAAAAACACATCCATTAAAATATAAGCTTTGGTAAAAAGTGTTGAGTTATTTAGCTTACGTTTCTACTTAACCCACAAGTATACAAGTGCAGTCCATCGTTACTGTCAAATTGTATCACAGATTGTTACCACAATTGTTATGACTTTGAAAAACAGAGTAAGACACTTCTGCAAATAAATGTACAAAAAGCGCCAATCACTACCTACTCAAATCCTTGTAGTGTCATGTTAAATTAGTCCCTAGATAGCTCAATGCCTTCACCGTGTCAAGGAAAGATAAACCAAGTAACTCCTTGGGTGTATATGCTCTCTCAACTTCAAAACAAGCTTGTCTTGCCAAACTAGAACATTTAGATCTACTAGAACAGGTAAGCATGTAACAGATCCAGAAGGATACTTTGTAATTAATACATACATTGCTGCTACACAACATTAGTGTATGTTAACACCTCAAGGATGAATTATTTGTTCTGAAAGGAGGGGACAGCAGTAACAATATTACCACTGCACTGAAAACAGATGACTAGAAGGAGCAGTCAATCAGACAAGCAAAAAATAACAAACGGCTGCATAAGGCCAACAGATAAACATCAGACAACTTTGTCAACATTTTCAGAAGACTTGAAGTGACTTACCAGTAAGTGAGGAGGCTTAATGACTGCAAGAGCCTTAGCCAGAGCTGAGGACATAGCAGTCAATTGATTTCTAATTTGCTCAGAAGGCATGCTTTGTAGTTGAGGGCCTAGTGGAGCATCTTCTCTAGTACTGTAGTTCAAATCTGAGCCAAAGCTCAGTGTCCGGGTGGTATGATCAAGGCGAACCTTTGCAAAACAAAAAAAAAACCAAACAAAAAAGGCTTGTATTATTTACTACTTTTAAATAATTTCTCTGTTGCTCTGCCTATCACCAATATGAGTCAACAGAAGCTCTAAGCCGAAATCACTTTAAAAAAAAATACAAAAAAAAAACCAAAAACCACCAAAGTCACCATTTTTTTTTAATACCACTCTATGAGAAATGCCAAATTAGTAGAAGAAAAGTAGCACTGTGAATAACATTTTATTTAATTTCCCTGGTTTATTAAAAAACAAAATTGTCACTAGAAGGGACTGAACTTTAAATGATTCTATGAAATGAGCACTGCAGGACAAACCATTCTTGCCTCTTCCTCCACAGGAGCAATACTTGAAACAAGAATCCTGATTTTAAGGCAGACAATTTCAACACATCTAAAATATAAGATGAAGTTGTGTGTTGATCTAAATGAATTACCCCAGCTTTATCTAAAAACTTAAACGGGTAATTACTAAGCAATCTCAACTAAAAATTACTTGTATCTCATCACCGGCTGAAACATTTCATTACAGGCTGTCATTCATTCAATACAGACAACTTCACCAACGATACAATCTTCAACAACAGCTGTAACATCTCAGACATCGGTGCACACCTCAGACGTTTGTGTTTGACTTCAATCACTTGGTTAGACAAAAACCAACATCAGCCACTGCTAGCTCTTCAGTCTTGCACAACTAATTCAGCATAGTCAGAAATTTGCATTCCTGTTTGTTAGACTTGCCTCAGGATATTCTGGACTAAATGACCGGGGCTCACAGGGCAAGTTTCACCAAGTTTTATTTCAACTTTTACTTCTACTGGACTGACATCAATGGACTCACATTACTTACTCACCCAAGTTAAAAAATACACACCAGAATGCAAATAATCGTCAGTTCTTAATATACGGTCACATGCATCTTTTACTCTACTTTATCTCCATCTGTCAGAATCGGTTGTCTTCCTTGGGTTCAACGTCAACCAGTTAGTCTTCATCCAATGGAATACACATGAATCCATACATCATTTTGCAGAAGTCTTTTAACAGCACTTACTTGTAAGTCACAATGTCTGGCTGCATCAACAATACAGCGTTCCAGCTGGAAGGCATCAACAAAAGGAACCAGGGTAGCCAGACGAGAAAATTCAATGCTTTGATAAATCTGGGCCACCTGTATGTGAACAGAAACATTAGGTATTTTTCCTCGTTAGAAAGAGATGAGAAATAAAAGTTGTAAGTTAGCTTTAGAGCGCACACAACTAAATAGCCAATAAATTAATGTACACATATTAATACAATTACAAGTACTCTTTCAAGATTTTATTTCTGTACTGTACTCAAACATAACCTAAGATTAAATGCCATTCCTGAATGGCATCTTTGTATGAAGGAGACTGGCAGCAGTAACTACATACAGCTATGCTGCTAATTAGCCTTCAACTATTCCTTTAGCACATCAGAAATAACACTGCTCGTCACTTATAACGAAAGCAGGTCAATGAAATGTGCACTTTATAAAACATCTAGACACAAAACAAAAGCCAAAATATCCCACCCAGACCTTACTCCAAAAAGAAAGTTTTAAGAAACTGCAGATTACCTGAAATAAAACATCACGGATCCGTAACGAAGAAAATCTAGGCAGGAGATTATGCCACTGTATGCAGCCACTATTAAGTATAGCTACTACGGCTGTACCTAAATGATGTACGAACCTGAAGATACAGGCTACACACTGGAAAGAAGTATTTCAAAATCATAATGGTCTTCTGTTCGATGGAAAAAATTTACTTCAGCATGCAAGTTTCCAACTTAACATTCTTCCAATCCATTTTCTCACTTACATATACTTAAGAACATACATTTTCTTTATTCATACCTGCTGCAGAAGGCGAAGAATGGTATTGTTTTGCAGGTGAGGAACATATAGCTGCAGTTCAGGTTCCTTTTCAGCTTGGTCTTTCACCCAGTTCAGAACCTATCAAAATTCTGAAGTTACTCTGTCTGCATCAACCCTTAAGAACTTCAACATTACAGTACAAAGCACGGTTCTTAAATACTTCTGTTTTACAGTTCATGAAACAACTGCACTTCTGCCCAGATACTACATGGTTTTACAGAACTGTATCTTTTGATCAGAACACTTTT
The DNA here is from genome assembly GCA_013398225.1 of Steatornis caripensis. NCBI lineage: Eukaryota > Metazoa > Chordata > Aves > Caprimulgiformes > Steatornithidae > Steatornis > Steatornis caripensis. The sequence continues at coordinate 175,856 of VZSC01003589.1, forward strand.
ATTTATAACGGATAGCTAACAATTTTTGTATGAAGGCGACTGACAGTACTGGCAACGTTTACCACACTGCTAATTTACCTTCAAGTTCTTTTTAGCACCTCAAATATCTTTGTTCCCACTATCAAAGAAAAAGAACATGATGTGCTTTACCAATTGCAGAATTTTCACTAACCTAAGCAACAGCTCTCACGTTATTTTACCTTCCAATACTCTACATTTTAACACGAAAACCAGCCATTTTTCCACTTCCCACACGACCCACTGGCACACGTACGCACTTGTGCAGTTTTCTCATTTCTTCATCTTTAACAACAATTTAGCTCAGTATCATCTCCAAAAACAAGACCTTCTGATACAGAAGGTATCAGACTTGCTGCAAAACTCTGCACCTTTATAGGGGTCCTCTGAATAGCACTCTAGAGACCTAAATGAATTTTCAGTCTATTTCAATAATCTGGTGTACTTTGTGCATCAGATGTTACGTATGTGTCATTGTAATGCAATTGGACCAAATAAAGCCTACCATTGAAAATTGTGACTGCAGAAAAAGCTAGTTGGTATTTATCACAAATCAACAAACAACAGGTTATTAGTCAAGACCAATCACTATATACACAGAGCTACAAAGCTTACCTTGCTGACACGGCTACATAACTTCAGCGGGTGAAAGTCTACTTCAAGCCAATTGTAAAGTTCTTTCACTTCTGGAACAACATATTGCACTACGTTGAACCTCACCTACAGTCAACAGAAAAAGACCCACGACTTCAAAATAAATACAATATTAACAAGTAGTTACGCTTTATGAATTTTATATTCAAGGCGCTAAATAGGCACCACATGTACCTTTTAAAACAGAACTTATTTTTTATTACATCACTCTTAATTGCAGTGACAATAACTCTACACTGTACCACTTAACTATCTGTATTTAAAAAGGAACAGTAGACAAAACTATACAAACAAGATAAACATTTAGACTAGAGTACCACCCTCAACTTACTAGCCATTTCCAAGACACAAGTCCTACTACACAGATGTAGGCCCACATCTAAACTAAACCCACACAACTCAGTTCGTGAGTAAACCTCTGAAGTTTTAAATTGTGGTTTTAAGGCAAACTGGAGACATACCAGGAGAAGAATTAACGCAAACTGTAAAATGAACCTTGAATGTAATGCATGCAAATGAGTACAAGAAATTCATACATCCTCTGAAAATACCTAACTACGACTGAATGCCTAATTTGTTTATAAATATCTGGGAAGGTCCGAAGACAGATAAATCTAGCCTCCCTTGTGTTTAATTTGAAGGAAGTTTTCAGAATCACTTACAGTCTGCTATTTGGTATCTGACCTGTGTTTATCTGAAATACATTTAAAACAGGAAAAATAACTACCTGGTTCACTTAATCACACCGGACCTCAGCGTAAGGAAAAAAACCCCAAAGTTCTGGCTCACAACCCCTTTCAGATTCCTCAAGAGTTTCAAAACAGTGTTTGTTGATTCAGTGACACAAAGGACAATATGGAATCTCACTCTTCAGTGCATGCAAGTATTCAGGCCTTCGTTATTGCTGCCACTTCCAAATAATCCTTCTTAAAATCTGAAATTTTAACACTATACCATAAGTCAAACAATTAACCATAAAGCTGTTTTAATTTATAAACTGCTGTCCCATAACTAAGCACAGTGTTCTAGAAGGAAAACATTACAAAAAGAAGACTTAATGTTTAGAAGCTGCTCATCTGAACACCATGACTCACCATATCATTAATGAGGCTGGCACGCGTAGGTGGGGCCTGAAGACCCAACAGGGTTGCCAGACGTCGCTGTTTCTCAACAATGATACCATCCATATCCAGAAGGCGAGCAATATCAGTTCTCTCAGGAGTTATAGGAATTGACAGAGTGGCCAAAAGGACTCGAGTAGACATCCTGTTGACAAAGTATAACCGCAAAAGATGAACTGCAAGAGAACACTAATTCCTTTTCATACATGTGCCAGTTCAAGAGTAGGCATGAGTTAGCATTCATGATGCAAAACTGTGTAAAAATACCAGCAAGAACAGAAGAGACATCAACAAGATGCGCGACAAGAGTACAGAATGCAGTGCTCTTTAGTAACCAGGGGAAAGATGTTCATAACATCTTCTCAGTACTTACATATGTATATACACACAGAAATGATAAAAGAAACTTAAGCCACCTCTGTAAATATCAAAACACTATAAAATAACAGCAGAAAGCAGCACCTTTAAAAACTTGTTTCAGCTGCAAATCCATACGAGTCATTGTGATTGCACTTATTTTTAAAATTTATTGCACAAGCCAGATGTACCTTTTGATGTAACGATACAAATGACACTAAGTACTTAGATTCTGACCTTAGTACTCAGATGAAAAGGAATAGAAGAATTTCCATAGAGTATTTATTCCTACCAGATTCTGATTCTATAAAGGCTGTACATGAACTTCAGAGGTCAATGCAGTCAATGATTCCACATGCCTCAAAAGCCTTGTCAGTATCATACTTGTTACCAAAAAATTAAAGGCCATTTCTTTATCATACTTTTATATATTATGGAAAAATTTGTACTAGTTATAATAAAATCTTGTAAAGTAAATACCACCACTCAGGATAAAAAGGGAGTAAGACACAGACACTTATTTCCTTGCTTAGATTCCCAGTCACTAACAGAGAAGGAAGCTTAACTAAGGTGATCCTGATATTTACATTATTTACACTGCAAGATTTATAAAATATCCTTCTTGTTCTAGGTTTCTTTTGAGGCAATTAGTACTGGCCACTTTAAGCAGAGCTGCTCATGCCCATACATGTCATCTGCTTCTTTTTGGGTACAGTTTAGTTTATTTTTGAACCTATGGGGTTAAAAACAGAATCTAAAATCACATTAAGTATCTTTCCCCACCTCTGCATCTCCTCTTGTGTGAGATTCTTTCGCATCTCTCTTGATAAGTGATAAAGTCGGTGAAGCGTGGATGCGTGAAAAAGAGCATTTCCTGATTTCCAGAAGACAGTTGAAACTTTGTGATAGTAATTTGCCATCAGTTGTGGTTTGGGTGGCTTCTTAGACAGTGCAAATAGCCCATGAATATCTTCCACTGCTTTGAAAGCTTCCTAAAAAAACCCCAAACCAAATACACCACTTTTAGGAAGTTTTTTGCAACACCCAAAGAAGGGAAAAATACACGTACACTAAAAGTTGTAAGACTATAATACATTTAATACCACTGAAACCTGTGATCTTCAGTTTTGCCAGCTACATGAAATACTTCTTTCTTAATAAAGAAATTATTTGAACATACTGAAAATTCATTAACTATCTGCTCAGAATTTGGTAGTTCATGATTAGTTAGCATATTTTTTTGAAAACTGGTTTCTTTCAGATTTTCAAGCTACAAGACACGAGGAAAAAAAAAACAAACCAGAACAACAAAAATTATACTGTTTTACTATTATACCAATTCTACTATTTACTGGTTTTACCACTTGTCATAAAAATATTTTTTGTGATCAAAAATGGGTATAGTTTCCCTCAAAATACATACAATCTTGGAAATGCCTTGCATGTAACTACTTATATACCTAAACTGGAAACAACACGAGAGAACATTCTCCAAATTCACAAAACAAAAAAATTACAACCTTGACTTTTTAAGGAACTTCACATTAGGAAGGTTGGAAAAGCAGAGCATCTCTTTGAAAAATTTGCTTTGATAGTGCGCTCACTGGCTAGACACTAACATAATTCAACCAGCGATGCTGGGGCCCCAGCCTAATAGCAGGCTTTAATGTTTACCAACCACTTCCCACTGATCTAGTTTCTGAGAATGCGAGATGGCAGAGACGAAGGTGTCATCACCAGCTTCTTGCTTTCACCACTCAAAACGACTTCAGCCACTTTACCATTAACTACTACCAGCAGAAGCTTTGTTTGAAATGCTATGCGAAAACAGCAACCCCAGTAACATCAGACTAAATATTCAATATGCATGTAGTACCACACTAGGTATCAAAACTTTTATTCTTTAGCTATTATCCTGTCTTTACCTTGGAGTATATACCATGAAACATGATCTGCGTGGAACAGATTCTGGAAAGGCTGTAGAACACAGTGTGATAACAGGAGCCCTGCTGCATACCTGCCACAGCTCCATGCTAATAGCACTGTCAAGTTGCACAAGCCTGGTCTCCAAGTGCATGGACTGGCTGTCAGGATTGTTGAGGTTGATTGCTGTGCTTTGGTTATGATGACGCTGGATCTGCCCCAAATGCATCCGCAGGTTATCACAGAGTTTACGGAACTCAGCTTTACGTGTGTACTGCAGGCAGAACTTAAAAGCTGCAAAAACAAACAATATAAATTAAGAATGCTCACTAATGGTGATTTTATGGTAGTTCTAAACAGGATTCAAGCATGTAAATCAGTAGGTTTAAAGAATCTTCATTTACAGTCCAAAGACATACCAAACAACGCAATCTAACTGTCACATGTAATGAGTAAGTGACAATGCAGCGTATTTCCATCTTGACCTCAAAAAATGAACATGTTTCTATATAATTAAGCTTAAGGAGAAAAGGGAGTACTTTGAGTCTCTCTAAAAATGGTCCAATTTAAGCAGGGATTCTAGCCTTTAAATTGAATTAAGTGCAAATAAAATTCTGTGAATGGCATGAATTCAGACTTTGGGTTTGTAAAACGTTGGAAAAAATTCTCAAGCCATCTAAGTATGGTGAAGTTAAAGGAAGCTTTCAAATGACTGGAAACAACACAGAAAAAAAAGTCTTTGATCCTGTAGTTCCTGTCAAAAATCTGTTTTTGCTTTGCCTCTGTCACTCTGAAAATTCTAAGGTATCTCTACCAGCAACAGGCAAAAAAGGAAATCTCAACACTGTAGCACATAGACTTAAACACACTAAAGCACCTAGAACTCATCTGACAGTCATCCTTCCTATTGTACTTGCACAATTCGGATCCAGAGTTAAAAGTCTAACAAACGTTTTTTTTCAAGAACACAGAGCCCTAAGTTACACGTACAAAGGAAAAATAATTTTTTCCTTGCAGGTTCCATTAAAAGAAAAGGTCAGTGCCCAGAAACCTCAGTAATTTTAAGGAACCTCTGTAATTTTAAGAATAGTACATGTGTACATACATATGCTTAAGACATTAACGTATTTCCAATTCTCAAGCAAATCTGAACAGAAATAACCTTCAATTTTCTAGTTTTACGGCATGTAATATAGAAGTCCTAGATCCCATTATACTTCAAGTTTCCATCTTTTCAACTTACCTTGCTGTGCAATATCATGGTACAGGCGTTCCACTCGAGAATTATTTCGGAGAAGATCCAAACATTGTCTATACGATTCCCAAAGAAATTTAACCCAGGGTGTCAAAAGCAGTCGATCAGTACGATCCTGAGTGTCTTCTCCACTTACAGCACTCAAAAGAACACTACAGTCGGGGAGGGGGTGTTAAGGAAAAAAAAAAGTGGTTCATTCCCCACAATTCTTTTTTTAGCAAGATCTAAGATGAGACTGGACAAATCTGAATAGCTGATTGCTGCTGAACAATCTATTGCTTATTTTCAAACTGGTCCCTCAGACTTCTCCCTTTTCCTTTCCAGGATGCAGATAACTTTTCTTGCTGTTAAGTTTCAAACTTTGGCCCCTGCATATATGACTGACATGTACAAGCTCCAGAGGTAAAATACGTCAGGAGCTTTTGCATTCTTCACATGAGTAAGCCAAAGGCAACTAATTCCAGGATCTTCACCTTCCCTCTTCTACCAGGGAGCTGCACACTGTACCTCTGTTAGATTCAAATATCGTTGTCTACTCAAGATACTTTCCTGCTTGCTGAAACTTCCTTTTCAGTCACCAGCAACGCTGCCAGAGAGAGCTCACTTCTTGCTAACATATGACACAGAACTACTGCGTGCCTTATGATCTGCAGACAGCAAAAATTAGAATACTTAAAGTATCAAATCCTTTAAAAATTCTGACAGGAAAAAGGTGCTTAAAGATGTCAGAAGTAAGACACAATAATCTTGCATTTAGTGGCCATAACTGCATTCCCTCATTCACAGAAATATAAGATTGGAAAGGATTCCTGAGATACTGAGACAAATTCAGTGCTATGGCCCACATTGTCCCTTTCTGCTGAACAGTCCGCCTAGCATGACAAACTTACAAAGAATCATCTCTCCTACACCTTCATTTTTAAAATCCTTTTTGAACTATGCTTCTAATATAAACTCTGAACTCTTATAACTCTCTTCTACTACATTGCTTCCAGTTCTAATTTACTTCCTTGAGTGCTAATACTACATAAAATATTAATGACAACATTTCACCAGTGCTGTCTCTAACAGATCAAGCAGTGAATCCAGCAAAAAAGTATAAAAAGTCTAGGAAATAGGACCTAAAAAACACTAAAGATACTGTGGTTGTTCAGATAACAAAGTGTGACTTGAAAGACACATTTTCTAGTCCTCAGTTGTAGAAAAGAACAAGGAAAAGAGCGGTCAGTCAATCTTCAATATCTAACTATTAGTGTGATTCCTCTGTAACAGATTATTGCAGGTACTGGAAATAACATAAAACAGCACTGCCATTCTGCAACACCTACTGAAGACAGGTCTGAAACCTTCTCATTTTATGCAGCCAATGAGTTCCCAACTTCTACCAGAGAGCCTTGCTGTTAACATGTAAATCCACAGCCTTCTACTCCATGCCTTTTGCGCATGAGCATTATTTGACTACTACAACTCTATTGTTCACAGCCGCCAACACAGGATGAAATGTCCTCTTTGATAATTTCTTCTGATTTTCTATCATCCATAGATACAACTTTGACTTTTTTCATTTCTGTACCAAGAATTCCCACTAACTTCACTCTTGCTTCGTATCTCCTTTCATCATCACATCACCAGTTTCTCACTGGGCAATGTCTTAGTCCCCTTCCAATTCAACTGCAAACCCTTCTGGTATGGTATTAACAGCTTTACTTTTCCCCAGGTTAGATCCCTGGGCATTTTTGAATCTAAAAAGTTAAAATTACCAAATAAAATTCTAACATAATCAGATGTTATCTACCCTTTGGCAAGCGTGTGCTGAATTTTATCTTATTTTTAACTCCATGTACTACTTCCTTCCTTCAAAACTCATACTAAAGACCTCAATGTTGTTATGATCAAGATAACACATCAGCAACTGTTCAGACCACTACTCAATCCTACACATAGATGATGAGAAAACACACTGTCTGCTCAGATGGGTATCTGCAGAGTGTTAGTACCCAAAATATTTGCTGGTATTTCAAAAACTCTAGGACAGAAATTATGCTGTCACCCAATATGAAGAGAAAGTTGACTTTTCTGTTCACCTCAGATAGGGTAATTCCTGTGCTCTAGAAAATCTCTCTTTCTTTTATTCCAGAATCAATATTCTTACAAAAATCAATAGCAAAGTATTGCTTTAATCTTCAGATCACACCTAGGATGGCTAATCTCAACCCACCTCCTCAGAATTTTACCACCATTTTTCCTAGAATTCTCCACTTATGGCTCAAGACCCTTTTGTTATTTCTTCTGAAATCTTCTGCAAGTTTTAATTTGGTTTGACTCATGGAAATTTTAATTTATTCCCTACACTTTTTGATTTTTTTAAAGGGTATGGGCAGATGGCCTCTTCCAAACTCAGCTGGAATGCTTTAGAACACTTCTTCACCCCCACCTTGTCACCCCCCTCCCACAGATGTCACCACATACACAGCTGTACTGTCAGAGTTAATGTGAGCATTCCCTAAATCAACAAATTCATCTGAAGAACATAAATATGCAATAGGAGATAACCTCACTTTGCCTGAAGCAGATCAGGAAGTTCTCCCACAAACAATCTGACAACAGAATAGTGACTTCTCACAGAGCTGGAGAGAAGTTTCATCCTAACCTGGAACTACTTGCCAGTGAAGGTCTATATACAACCTAACGCAGATATATTTACTGATCCTTTTTTCCATTCCTTCTATGTTAGCATTATTCATCCAATTAATTATAACACTCTGAATTTATTTTTTATGCCCTTTCTTCTATTATCTCATCAGTTACCCAAGCAAGTATAACGTAACATTTCCTTTTGTTTGTACATGCACAACGTGGTCAGAAAGACTGGAGGCTATCACATACAGGAATTAAGTAGTTTTAACATAATTAATAACATTTGTACCTTAACTGATAATGAGCAGCTTTCAATAATAAACTCTCCAATACTGTTACAGATGCAGGTCTGAGTAGACCCTAGAAAGTGGAGATCCAACTCCCAGAATAGCTCCCACTGTATCTACGTTTTCTATTCTTTACTACTTAATTTCTTTACTTTTCCTTACTTGGACGTAGGATTTCGTTCATTGCAAAATTTTTTTTCCTACTTTTAGAACCTCTAAAACACCACTAATATTACATTTTAAATCCACCGTCTTCATATCTCAGTTCTCTGAATTGCCAAGATCCTCCAGGAAAATGAGGATACTTTGCTGTGAATTGCTACGTGCTAAAGACAGGCCGCCTACCTTTCTGGAGTTTGAATGTTATCTAAGTCTTCTATGTCCAGTACCATCTGCTGGGATTCTTCCTTAGCTGCTTCTGTTTTTTCTTCAGCTAATTTTAAATAGGCTCGGACAACATCTTCCAAAGATTTTATGTTTACCTACAACAAAGGCAGAAAATGGGAAGATGTTTCCACCCACAACAGGCAGCAAATATTTAAAACATAAATGCTACAAACACAGGAACACATAAAAGTCAGATGAATTCTAACTCAAGATCAATCAGTTACTTTTAGATCATATCAGCTGACACAGACCATGCTTGCTACAAATAAAAAATTTAAAAGCCATACCTGCTGGCAAATATTCTTGTACTGGTACAGCCCTTCTTTTGCCAGATGACTCTTGCGGAGATCCACACAGAGTTCCAGGTACTTCAGCATAATCGGCTCGTGGATTTTCTGCCATGTTCGGTGTTTTTTACTTTTCATAACATCATAGAGAACATCAAGGGCAGGTTGCTTTTTGCCAACCTCAAGGAACTCTGAAAGTAAAATCCCATTAACAAAAGACTTGCAAACCAGAATATGCATGTATTCGTGCTTAACTCTGTAAACTTCTACAATTTAATCAGCTCTAACCAAAGTTCATTGATGGTTTGATTTAGCTGGCCATATCAAAAATGTTGGCAGATGCAACTGCAGTGGCAGTCTTTCAATGGCGTAACTGGCAAACAAACGCAAATGTCTCTATTAACATGAAAATTTCAGCATAGCAGAGATGTCTCTCCATCCATCAAGGCATGACTGGGCACTTCATACATATTAATAAAATACACAGACCCAGTTTTAAAGCTAGTTTCACCAAGAATGACAACAAATACAAACCATGAGGCTTGTAGTGCAGCACCTACCAATGTTGTTCAACAAGATGCAAACCATCTGGTGAATCTGACTTTAAAAGCAGTCCTGACCTCATGCCAAAAACTCAGAAAAGTTGTTTGGATTTATTTATGTATTAAATTCAAGAGTGGTCTGGAGATTCAGTTTATAGAAGAGTTACACTAAAAGCTGCTACAGTCCAACTGAAGGGTCAGGCATTTTTTAAACCAGCCTCGCTCCTGAAAACAGTGCCCCACTCCCTAAGAAGCTGCTGTTATTAACAGGATCTCTTAGCATCACAGCAACTCCTATCTATGATTACACAACACATTCTGCTCAGTACAAAACACAACAAAAGATCCACGAGCAAATACCAAAGCAGCACAGCCAGCTACCAGCACACACACAGGACCCACACTAAACCTACTCTTAACTGCAGAAAAACAAGATAAAAGAACACTGAGAATGGGAAGCAAAGAGGTTTAAAAGATAAAGAGAAGTCGAGTACAGCTAAAAGGAAACGTGTGTATCCTTAAAGGATGAGGGGTGGAATCAGCCCCTTCCACGAAGTACTTCGGAAATAATACATTCCCAAAGAAAGAACGGCAGAAGGGATTAAAGTAAGGGCCTGCTCAAGGTGCTCACACATCAGACAGAGCTTCTAAGTTCGGGAATCTTAGAATTGAAGCTAAACATGGCTAAAAGATGTATTTTGAAAGCAGCAGTGTGATTTTAATTTAAGGACCACAATAGCATGTATTCAGGGCTTAGTTTATGTAAATAACGAGCTTGCATAAGATGAGCAAGCTCCTCTCTAGAAGAAACATAGTGTTACATTTAAAGATAATTAAGGTTGTAGCATGACAGTATTCAGCAGTATTTTTTTACTCACCAAGAGGATTTTAATAAAGCTATCCTCCATCCCATAATTTACAGTTATTCTCTCTCAGTGCTGCTTTTGAGACAATTATTGCTCAGCTTTACAATTTTTTATTTATTAAAATAAACTTGAAAGGCAAGTTTAATCCTGCAACAACACCAGGCCACTCCAAGCACAACTCTCAGTGGTCGATAACCAAATGGACAAAGCATAAAATTAATTCACATTGCTTTGAAACTTTTAATTAACTCTGGCCAAGCAAGTTCTTACCAGTAAGTCAAATAATTAAGGCTAATTTAACAGACACTGTAGTAAAAGCACATACAAAGTGAATCTGAAGAGGCAAATACAGCACCTATCACCAGGCCTCCCAGTAGAAACTACAAGTTATAGAAACAAATATTAGTAACAGACAAAACGTAAAGCCTCATCCTCTGAATAGCTGTCAGAATTACATTTTTCTATTTTTTTTTCCTGTTATACCACTTAAAATGCTAAAAGGTATCCAGAACAGCAACTGAAACTCTGAGTGGACAAGAACTAGCCAATACACATTGACACATTGACAACTCATCTACTGCTAGCTCAAAATCCTGAATTAAGCTAAATTTTCAATCTGAGACCATGCATGTCATTACAGAAAGGGAAAAAGATGTCATGCGTTATCCAATAGCTCTAGCAGAGGGCAAACTCAATATCTGCAACAATAAAACACTTTACACATTACATCCTTGACTACAAAGCAATGCCAGATATTAACAATAGCTAAAGGTTGGCTTTGACCTACATTTACCATGAAAAACAGCCTCACACATCCATACACATTTACAATCATTCAAGCTCTTCTTATTTCCAAACATCATCTATGTGTGTTGAGGTCACTGAGAACCTGAAGCACAAAGTGCTCCTAAATGCTCACTTAAGCCTTACATGTAAAACGCAAACACTGAAACTCTGGAAACTGTTCCAATTTGAACATTAAACTGCTTCCCACAACCTAAGATCTGCCTTTGGTACAACTTCTCAGTCTTTTTTATACTTGGCCACAGTGAGATTGAGCCCCTGTAGCTTGCAAGACTTGACGTTGCTTGTCATGTCTTCCAGTCTACGGACACTCAGGACTGATAGCATTTGTCTAGAGACCACTCCCTTCAGTTCAACTCTACTCCTATTAAGTTCATCAGGATTTAGTAGACTTGCAGCAGCACAAGAGATGTGAACTTAAAGCCACTCTTTAACACCAAGAAAGCAATGATACAACACCATTTAAACAATTTAAGGTCAATATTCCAGTAACGTGACTTGCTCACCAATTAAGTACAACTTACTCTACCCAAGAATTCTGAAGTTGAATTAACATTTATATGCTATGGTACACCTTTCTAGCAAAAGGACTGTTAAAATACAGCTTCATCTTTGGAAATCATTTAAGCCGATTTTATCTTCCATCTTTTCATCTTTGTGGGAATCATTCTTACAATGAATTTTAGACTAAAAATCTTGAGGACGTGTAGCACTTTATTTAACATTTTCTTGTTAAAATACCAAGTACTTGAATTACGTACAGTCCCCAGACTACCCAGCCTCTTCAGCTATCATTTCAAAACCCGTACATCATCTGTAATTTTTGGATGTCTTTAAGTGTCATCCTGCAATCAGCCCAGTGACAATGAAGGGTCTAAATGGTCTTGCTAAGTGCTTAAAATAGGACACTATAAAAAAAGAAGCGTCAAAGCCATATATTTAGGCTGAAAGGAGACAGCTGATAAATATAACCAGTCTGGCTTTATACACGGCAGTCAGCGAGAGACAACGACAGCGCAGTTTGTTTTCTATTTCAGGGACAAACTTATGCATCAGCCTGTGCAACACTTAAGGAGTTTAATCATTTACATTTTCACCGGAGTCACGTGAAGGATGGGACTACTAAATACGAAGCCTACAAGGAACAAACAGGGCCCGGGATCAGACCTGTTCCGAAACCAACCCGGAGCGGTTGCGAGAGCCGGGCCGGACACCTCACGCCAAGCCCCCGGGCAGCGGGACGCACCTTCCCGGCGCCGCGGGTTAAGGCGGCGCGAGGCCCAGGCCACGCTGCCCTCGGTGGAGCAGGCTCCCGCCGCCGCGACCCCCCTCTTCGACCAGAGCCTGCCCACCGCCGCCGCCCACGGGCGGCCGGGGGCCCCGCCGGGGAGAGGAAGGCGGAGCCGGGCCAGGCCCGCTCCCCGCGGCCGTCCGGGCCTCGCCTCCGCCATGCGGCGCGGCCGACGCCGGCAGGCCTCAGCCATTTCCTCGCGGCAAGGCGGCGCCGCGCCCGGGCGGCCTCTCCTCAGCGCCGGGGAGGCGCCGGCAGAGGCCCCGCGTCGCACACAGCGGCCGGCAGAGGGGCTCCAGCGGCGGGCGCGGCCGCGGGGAGAGGAGAGGAGCGGCGCACGCT
>VZSC01003589.1:191843-228240 GCA_013398225.1 Steatornis caripensis
CCTGTCCCGGCCGGGCTGTGCCGCGGGGCGCCCGCTCGCCGGGGCCGACGGCTCGGTGTGCCCGTTGCCCCCGTTGCCGAGCCGTGCGCAGCTCGGCCGGAGTGTCTTGAATTAACGGCTCCTGCGCTGTCGTTAGGACATCGGCAACGGGGAAGGCGGGGAGAACCGTGAACAAGCAGGTCTGGGTGCTTGCGGTCCGCGCCCTGCTCCTGTGAACGTGTGTTCAAACCCCCGGTGCTTTTTTGACCTCGTGAAGCGGGGCAAGAGTGCGTATTTATTAACATTTAAAAAAAAAATCAAACCCGTAGCACGAGTGCTGCCCTGCAGCTTAAACCGTAGCGGCAGAACTGGATGCCTAAGGGTCAGGGTAAGGTGGAATTTTAACCTGATTCCAGGAAACAAACCTGATCAACCCATCGATTTACTTCCTTGCTGCTGTTTGGCATTCTCACAGTGAGCATCTTTCCACCATAGAAAAAGACACCAACGGAGATGCTTTGTGGGTTTGGTGTTATCCGTCCGTAACGGCGGAACTGAGGAGTCTGCTGCTGCGAAAGTGCTGCCTTACGGATGAAAATAAACTGCTTCACACATTTGTGTTTGGCCAGTATAAAAGGTCATGGTTCTACATCACGACTGTGGAAGTTCAAGATTCACCGGCCTTGAAAAAGGTAGGGCTTGGCCGTTTGGTTATTTGGCAGAGTGCAGGGAAGGCTTCTGCAGAGCTTCCCCTGGCAGTTTAAGCAGTGTTTTCCCATGGTGTGCTGTGAGAAAGGGAAAGGTTTTGAGCTTTTGCGTGCTCACCCAGCTGTCTAACTGGTCCACGTGTTAAGGTTTTCATCAAGACGTGTGTTGGATGGAGGTGCAGAGAGGTTGAGATACTCACGACACAATTTGGATTCTGTGTATTAAAGTAGAGATGCTCTTTCATGCCATTATTTCAGTTACTTTGCATTTTAAGTCAGCTTTTTTCTTTTTTTTTTTTCCAAAAAGAACATTGACAAAGGGTCTTTCATAGTGTCCAAGATCTTGTTCGTGTAGAACATGGTGCGCTTTTTTTCCAAAAAAAGTTGTGTTATATAGGTACTTTTTTTTGACTGCATTGATAACTGAAAGACTGCAAATATGCTTGTATCTTCTGTACTTTCCCTGTTATGAAGATTGTTAAATTATCTATTAAGTTTATTCAATTTTCGTATTTCATGCTGTATTGTTAAGTAGAAAGACAATGTGGTAATTTTGCATGCCCACAGCAGAATGTCACTTGCCTTTCCTCACTCGAAGCTTACATCTCCTATGAACCTTAAAGGCATTAAAAAAAAAAAAAANTGTTAAATTATCTATTAAGTTTATTCAATTTTCGTATTTCATGCTGTATTGTTAAGTAGAAAGATAATGTGGTAATTTTGCATGCCCACAGCAGAATGTCACTTGCCTTTCCTCACTCGAAGCTTACATCTCCTATGAACCTTAAAGGCATTAAAAAAAAAAAAAAAAACCATGTCACAGTGCTGTCTCTGACAGTCGTGGTGGGAGATTCTACAGGAGGAGGACACATGAGCCTGGTCATTGTCTGCAGACTTTTAGCCTCATTCTGTCCCATCCCACAGTCATTCTATGAAGGAAGTTAAAGAATATTTCTGTTTGTGGGCCTGCTATCTGTGATTTTTTTTTTTTCCAGTCGGTTTCTAAATGTGTTGGTGCTGTCTGCCTCCACAGCCTCCTTTGGCAACAAATTCTGTAAATTTCCTATCTGCTGTAGGGAAGAAGAATGACTTTTTCTCTTTTAAAATAATCTCATGAGATTAAAGGGAAACAACTCTTACAGATTAAGCAAAAGATAGTATGTACTAGATCTGACTGAGTAGAAATGAGTCACATCAGAAATTCATTAACCAGCCTTTTCTGCAGTTAGGAGCTTGCATCTGCTGCTACCGCTCACTTTTTTTTTTAATTGAAACACCTTGTCAGAGTACTGCAGTAAGTTCAATGATGTGAAAAAGGCTGTTTAATGGGGTCATTAAATAAGCTCTGTATTTTTCTGCGTTGCCCAGGTGACCCACTTCTCCATTGTTCTGACGGCCAAAGACTTCAACCCAGAGAAATATGCAGCCTTCACTAGGATACTGTGTAGGTATGTATAAAAGCTGTTTTGCGGTACTGCTGCATGCATGTTTGGATCTTGCCAAGGCAAAGGATTAAATTCCATTGTGGTGTGTTTGCATTTGGTTTAACAATCTGCTGGAAACTCAGTCCTCCAAACTGAATCAGATTGTATAAATCCTTGGTTTGAGTTCATGTAGTATGTGTTGGGTGAATGTCAGGTGCCCAGTAGCTTTTAACATGTCTTATCCAGACACACCACCACCACCCAACACACACTCATTTTCTCTTTCACGTTTTTAAAAAGTATAAACATTTGTGAAGAGGTCAGTGCTGTGTAGTCACAGGTCGCCGTGTATGGTGGACAACTTGCACCCCTCCACACCACCTCTACTACAGATATTTCCTGCAGCTTCTCTGAGCTGGGCACAGCACACAGGACCTTTTTTGCTTTTCCGCTAGGAAAATGAGGGCTGTCTGCCCCTGCGAGTCTGTGTGTGTGTTTCTCTCTCCTCCCTTTTTCCAACCAGACTGTCATCTTCTCCTTCCCTTGTCCCATTTACTCACTTTTCTCCACGTCCTCATTCTCATGATCTCCCTCTGCATTTCGTTTTTCCTTCAGTTCCCAAATCGGTTGGGTCCTGGTTCTTGATACCAAGAGTATTCCCTGAGATTTTGCAGCTAATTGGATGCAATCGTGATGTTATTGTATCACAGACTTGGGAATACCGTCAGGCTTACCGGTTCTGCAGGGTATTGAAAAACTGAGATTGTTCTTTTTCACTGATACATGAAATATTTAGATTGGCTGTAGATCACACCAATGCTGATTTATAAGCTAATACTTCTTTTCAAATCCAGGATGGATTCCTCTAAGCATGATGATTGAGTTTCGAATGTGACCTAGCTTTGTACCGTAGCTGATATGGAAAATGGATAGTTGAGAGCTTCAGCACTCTTCCTGAAGTACCTTAACCTGTAAAATAGGTTATGGTGTCTCTGTGCTGTCTAGAAGACAGCTAAAAGTACATGGCTTTTGTTGGTTTGGTGGGTTGGTTGGTTGTTTTAAATGAGTATCAAGGACATATGTTTATATTTTTATCATCATTTAACAAAGAGTACAGAAGAACCCCTAACAATACTTGGATATTAAATTAAAAACTAGTCGTGTGGTCTGCATGTAATAACAGGAGTTACTGTAGTAGTTGCCTTTTCATAAAGCAGGTACCTTCCAAGTCTGCAAGGAATCCTTAGTGTGCACATCTGCTTGCACCTTTGTGCTGTGTTTCTATGCTGGTAAATGTTGGTTCTTTCATACCATAGGAAACTCAAATAAAAATAGGAGGAATAGAAGGTAGTTTTTAGTCTTAAAAGACAGACATGTTTTTGTGTCCGTGTTGAAAGACTTCTAGTTCAGTATTTAAAACCTCAACCAAGTGTCCAAAGGAAGAATTTTTGCCAATAATACTGCTATTTGTGATACTGCAATTTTTTTCATGTATCTGCTGGTACTGATTGCAGTGAAAATACCAGACTTTCTTTCTGCACAGAATCTACTTGAAGCATGGAAGTCCAGTTAAAATGATGGAGAGTTACATTGCAGTCCTTACGAAGGGGATTTGCCAAAGCGAAGAAAATGGATCTTTCCTCAGCAAAGACTTTGATGCTCGGAAGGCTTATCTTGCTGGTTCCATCAAAGGTTAATACCAGAAGTCTCTGTTCTGATTTCTTTTGTGCAATATAAAATACAGTCCAGTTTTCACCTGTAGTTTAAGGAAATGGTGTTAGCAGTATTATCTGTGCTGTTATTATTAAGCTTCTTCAAAAACCAAATAAACATCACCATGTATATCATCTATAAAATAATTTTTCCCCTCTTTTCTAGATATAGTATCTCAGTTTGGAATGGAAACAGTTATCTTGTATACAGCACTGATGTTAAAGAAGAGAATTGTAGTGTACCATCCTAGAATAGAAGCTATCCAGGAGTTTACCAGGTACTTTGTCAATTCCTACCTCGCTACCCACCCTGAAAGTCCAAGACCTGAACCTTCATTGAGAGTAATGTCCATATTTTAGGGGAAAAATATCTTTAATAAACCTGTTTATTGAAATCCTGCTAAGAACCTCTTAAGGCTTTAGCTGTATGTTTATCAACTCGGAGAAATTTAGCTGTAGTGTGAGTGATAAACTCTGCTTGCACTGATAGTCAGAATCTCTGTCATTCATGTATATGCATGCCAAATGAGACCTTGTCATACTACTTCTTTCTTACGACATGCATTTCATACTGTGAAACTTTTAATTAGTATAGGTAAAAATCTGCTGTGTGTCAAATACCGATCTCATTTCCCTAGGACTTTGCCTGCTTTAGTGTGGCATCGACAAGACTGGTCAATTCTTCATTCATATGTGCATCTAAATGAGGAGGAAGTGGAAGCCTTAAAAGCCTGCACAGGTGGTAATAATTTATTAATCACAACAGAAATTAAATTTTGTTTATATCTTTTTATTCCTGCAACATCTTGCACCAGTGCTCTTTGAAAAAATGGTTGTTTTGCTGTTAATGCTATTGTTCAAAGTTAAACCATTTAATTTTCTTTAGAAAAAGCAAATCAACTAAACAAGGATGTTAGAAGATAACTAGTTAATTTGGTGTTTCTGGGTGGATCCACTGCAGTCTACCCCTAATTGCAGGTGTAAAGCAGCTTTGAGACTTTTTTGATGTTGTGATTAGAGGGATTGAAAGTCTTACTGGTGTACAGAAGCAGCTCACTTTAGATGAGCTACTTGTTTGCCAACTTCTACACACAGCTAGTAACTTCATTTTTAGGATTTTTTTTTTGTTTATTTTTGTTTCCTAACTCTGAAGTTCCAGCTTTTTATTCTGAGTACTGCCAGTAAAGTCTCTGGCTCCTAATCACAGGTGGACTTTAGCAGCGATGTAGGAGTTTGAGCTGTGTGATGCATTGCTGTGTATGTGTAGTACTTAATGCACAATCCAGGAAGAGGCCTTTGGTTTATGCAAAGGATTGCATGACACATAATGTGGCAATTAAGAGGCTTCTGTATACAAAGTAATGAGCAAGAAGACTACTCATCTGCAATATTTCTGCTGCATTACCAACAGTGCTTGTTTCAGCTCACTAAACATCTTTCACAGAGAAAAGCTGCTTTAAGTTTGCTCACATGTCACTCTATACATAAGAAAATCTGCTGGATTTATTCCTCTGCTCCAGTCTAATACTGTCTTAGACACAAGGGGCTTCTGAGCAGAGATTCTTTTAAAGAGGAATTTCAGTGGTTTTTCATTTGCAAATGAATAATTTAAGTAGCAAGGTAGAAAGAGAGTTTAAAATTTCAAACTGATAACTCTTCTGTATCACATGTTGTGTTATGTTTTCATCCATGATCAAGGAAATTTTACAAGCTGATTTTTTTTTAAGCTCATCAGAAGTGAGACATTCTGCTGGACACGCTCATCAAATGACTGATAAGAGAGCAACCTCTTGGATCCAATGAGTATTGGGTCAAATACTCTTAGAACAGACTTTAAGACTGCAATTTCCACAATATCTTGGTTCTGTTTTGGTTATGAAGATCTTAATCTTGCCCAAATTCTGCTCTCCAGGTTACATTGCTGGATTTACAGATTATGAAGTGAACAGTAGACCAGACCTCTACGATGTCTACGTGAATTTGGCAGATAGTGAGATCACTGTTTCCCCTGTAGTAAAAGGTTGGCTGGTTTTTTATATTTTTGATTTAGGGGTGGTTTATTCCAGACTTGATAGTAACTGCCGAACCTTGCTGTAGGTCAAGCAGTCTTGATCCTTCTTCCATCCTGGTTCTGAAAAGCCAATATGTAAGCTTCTGTCTTCCAGTTTTACTGAGACCCTGGAAGATTGGTGAAAGTTGGAGTTTGGAAAGATGTGCTTCGTCTTCCAACAAATGTACCGCTGAGATTTCAGAACATCTATGTTAGACAATGACATGGAAGAGACATTCAGCTGGGGCTTGCTGAATGCAGAGATATTGTATGAGTCTTGAGAAAAACATTGCACTAAATACTTGGAGTTTGGGGACTGTTTGAAAGGAAAGCTTGCATCTTGCTTGCCTTCTTGCTGTTCTGTGTGATCTGCTTAAGGCTGCTTCAGAGGTAGACAATTTGCCTGTGCTGGCATGGCTGTTGATACATCAGGTTACTGCCTTTACCGATAGATTTCCAATGGCAGTCATGAGGAGGACTACTTGTTTTGGCTTCTTACTCATTTGCGTTACTAGATATCACAGAAATGGTAATTTTACGTGAATGTGTGCTTTTTTTTTTCCTTACTCAGAGGCAATGACAATGGGAAAACTTCACAAAGAAATTGGACAACTAATTGTTCAATCTGCAGAAGATCCAGATAAATCAGACAGCCAAGTCGTTAAGGTTAATATTTTATTTTTATTTTTAGTTAAATTGCTTATATCACTAGATCTTCATGGAGGGAGGGGAGTAGGAGGAAGATTGTCCCTGGGAATAAGTTGATCTCTTGTACACTCTCTGCCTTTTTACAAATGAGCATTTTTATTCTTCATACAGGGTTTTAAGAATGACATACTTGGTTTGTGTTGTCTCTTGGGTAACTCCATTGCTGAAGAAACTTCAGCCATTGTGTTGATTATAAGACTTGCAGTAACATTAGTTCCCAGTTTTATTCTACAAAGCATGTATTTTGCTCAATACCTTGTCAATGGTATTGTCAATACCTTTAAAAAAAATCCTGCTGAGATGTGGCCTCTCAGCTAGAAAGCCTGATTTCTATGATGATGCTTTTTTCACTTCCTCCTGTATCTAATAGATTCTTAGACATTTCACAGCGGAGTGACTTAGTCAAAAGAGCTCAGTTAAGCCAGCGAGAGGAGCCTGTGAAGGGGCACTGCTCCCTTTATTTAACAGAGCAGACCGAAGAGCTGTTGCAAGTTTGCCTTAAAATAAATGGGGCCTTTATTTGTAAGGAACGATTTATTTATCATTGTTTTCTTTTTGTTCTTTATTGATTTTTATTTTAAATAACTGTATGTTAAAGCATTATAATAGCTAATACTATATTCATGGTTGGTTGTTTTTCTGTTCTTCAAGGATATTTCTCTGAAGACAAAAGAAATCTTGGCTACTTTAGCCTCACTTACTGAAGTTTCCGATGGCAATGAAAAACCAACCCTTAACTCTGAGGCGCTGAAACAAAAGCGATTTCCACCAGCCACAGAAAACTTTCTTTTTCATTTAGCAGCTGCTGAACAAATGCTCAAAATCTGATTTTGATGCACTGCAGTGTTATGGACCTAATCAAAGATACTGTCTTTGCCATACAGATAGGATTATCTGGTATTTTATATGGAAAAATTAAAGGCATAAGAGTGAATGTCATATTTACCACAATATAATGCAGAATATTGGCGCTTGACCTGGAATGTATGGAGGCGTATTTGGGAACGTTCCCAGTATCATTATCATTCCCCAGCTATAACTTTGTATTTGTGGCTCCCGTATTTGATATCACAGTGTGGGTGCATATGCAAGTAGCATGTGCATGTGTGTCCAGGTTGTGCCAGACATTATTATAGTGGCCGTTTGTCCTGCAGGTTCCAGATGTTGGAAAGCTCTGTTCTCGCTCTGACGTGTCTTCCTGGGGTCTGGAACACGGGCTGCAGCACAGGTGCTGTAAAACCAGCGTGGTTTGGATGTGCTTAGGCTCTGCACAGGGATACACTGAATGCGCAGTTGGTCTGAGTGCTCGTTCTGGGTTTCCAGGCATGTCAGCCTGTCAGATACTGCTCTTGTGCTGGACTGCCTGATACCTGGAAATCCCAAACAAATGGACAAGTTCTCTTCTTTCTACTTGAAAGTGTCTAGGTGTAAAAAAGGATGTCTTGGAAAATCTGATGTGGTAGCCTTAGTATATAAAGGAAGAGGTATTTTAAAGCTCAAGTGGTAGCTGAGCACCTCTTTTGGACTCTTGTCTTAGAGGTTTTCCCCCTTTCACTCCGTCCCATGCCTCTGATGGAGGGAAAAGAGGACAGGATTACTGTTATTTAAGCTGAAGCTTCCTAGGGGGTCACAGGCAAGTGCTGCTTTACAGCTGGAGTTGTTTAAGAAATTGTTAGGGTTCTCCACTGAGAAGATACCTGGCCATTCATTCCTGATCCGTTTGACAGAAAATCAGATGAGTTAAAGCCTAATGACTAGGAAGGTTCAAGTGGCCAGGTACCACAGGTACAGCTTAAACTGCTTGAGCTGTAACACAGGTACTGTCTGGTGGTGCTCTGTGTGGACTAAATCTAGATGGATACTTTTGAAGTAATGGTGAAAACTGGGAAATAATTGAGAGAAAATTAAAATTTGCCTACTTGTTTGGTTGCATAGCCATAACTCAAGAGATAGATAGATTGATTTTTTTAATGTTATTTTTTTCATTGAGCAGCCTAAAACTAACTGCTTTGTAATCTTCTGAGAAGAACTTAGATTCTTTGTAGGGAAATACTCTGAGCCAAACAATCTGTTATTTCTTCAGAACTATCTGCAACAAATCAGTCAATTCTGCAGTAGCACTTTGTTAGAAGAAAAAAATAACCTTTTTCCTGGCCTTTGTACAGATAGTCTGTATGTAGCATGTAGTTTTACACAGAGATTTTATACTTACGATTAAAAATTTAGTAATCAATATTTATATTGTTAAATAATTGGATGTTTGCTATTCTGAAACGGGTAGAGCTCATCAATAACTATGTGCAAGCAACATTGGTTTGGAAAAGGGTTGTCCTTTGGCTATGTATCACATGTTAAGGAAATCTGTTTTAGAATGTGGATAAGGAACATGGCATCTATGTATAAAATGGCAAGTTATTACAGTCAGTAAATGAAAGCGCTTCAGAATAATCCCCTATTTTCAGGGGTGTAAAATTCTACTTTAAACACTTACGCTGCATTTTAATTTCTGAACACAGAAGCACGTGCTTTTTTTTTTAACTCCCAGAAAAAATACTGCAATTGCCTTTGTTTACCTATAAGTGCTCTACGGCTTTTTTTCCCCCATTTGCCCATTAATGTTTGTTCTTAATGGTTCTTTAGTATTGCTGCTTCTGTTTGGGGACTTTCACAACAGTCGGAATAGCAGAACCGCAAAATTAGGCTGAAAACTCTATTCAGGACCTGCTTTGATGTCTGCTGAAACTTAAGGCTTTCACAAAGAAAAACCTGAACATGCTTTCAGTCAGCCGTCTTAACACCACGTTGTAACTGTGAAGAAATTCACATAGTTTCTTATTAACAAAAAGCCTTAAGGTATATCATTAAGGTAGTATGAGTGCTAGAGACAACCACAAAAACCAGAGAAGCTCAGTCAGAAACTCACTATGGAATGCCTATTTTGCTTTCTGGTTTGGAAACGTTTTAAGTTGAAAATCTTGGTGTTGTGTTAGATCTTGTATTCTGACGTCTGTGGGAAACAAATGAAAATACAAGTTTGCATTTAAGGAACTGGACTCATAGCATGCTTATGTCTATTAAAAAAATCCTGAACAGTCTGTTCTTTAATTTATGTAAATTTATTCTTGAATAGTTGTGACCACTGAGTCACAGGCCTTGGCTCTTAGTTTCGCAGTACTGGGATTAAGCTACAGCTTGATGTTTAGGTTGGAAATGTACTGCTACGTGTTCAAACTGTTTTGTCATCTGTGCTGATTTTTTTGTCAGCACTGAGAAAGATGTATTGGCTGCCCTCAGCTGCAGTACTTTCAAAGGATTGTCCTGATGTTCTTGCATTTTCTTAAGGATTTTGACACTGTTTCCTCTCAAAAAGGTTTAGAATAATACAGAAAAATCTGGAAGGTCAGGACAGGGCAAGATTTCTGCTTATTTCTCACTTCCTTTTCCTCAGGATGAGTGCAAGCAGACTGTGTGCAGTTGTTGGTTTTGTGGAGTCAGATGACATCCTTTCTTCCTCCTCCTAGGAGCAAAGAGCGTGTAAAATGAAATTTTCCTTCCCACCTTCTCATCTTACTGCCTTTCTGTTCTTGGACAAATACGAAATGGTGAATGATGGGTCCTGTCGACCTGCTAAGAGACACGCCTCCAGAAGGCCTGCAGCACGTAGAATAATTGAAAGCCTTGAATCCAAATGAAAACTGTAGCACTGCTCCTTCCTCAGTTGAGGCTAAAGGTGCTCCCTGAGCACTCTGCCTTGCTCACTGCCCACGTGAACCAGTGCACTAGCTGTAGGATAGCATCTCCACTACGTTTGCGGGTAGTGGAAAGTAGATAGTAAACAGAGCAAAGCTTGCAAAGGGGAGCAGGGTGAACAGTCAATCCCTTCAGTTATAGTTTTGCTGAGTAAATTGGACTAGTCCCTTAGGCCAACTCTGTGTTGTTTTTAATGCTGTCGTCCCTGGGGTTTTCTTTAGTCCCTGGTACTAGCTGACCTGCCTTGTTTCCTCCGCAGGGAAGTGCGTGGGGGAGTGCTTTTACTGAGAGTGATAAAACACTGTGTAACGTGGGAAAAAGTGATGCAGGACATCTGACAGCATCCATCTTAAAACTATAGGCTGCTTCTGATTTCAGCCTCTGCTTCAGTTCCCCAGCTACCAGAAGGGCTAATGAGAAATTTGTGACTAGTGTGGTGTTTGAAGCAGCTCAATTTCTAGATAAAAAACCAAGCCGTAAAGCTCAGCGTAGGCAGGTTGCAGCTGCCTCGTACTGCCTGATCCCATTCCCCAGGCAGCTGCCCAGCTGGAGTCTGAGTCAGGGCTCTTTGGCCAGGTGAGGTCATTCCTTGCAGCTGCTGGATGATGCCGAGACTCAGGAGGAGACTTCAAAGCCTGGGCAACAGCTCCTTCCCGAGCAACGCTGCAGCATGTGGTGTGGTGGTCGCTGTTTGACGGGGAAGGAGCCGCAGTGCAGGGCTCCCTCCTCACCTCCATCCTTTCCTCGACACAAGCCTCAGCTGCGGAAATGCTTTGATCTCAGTATTTCCTAACATGGGAGTGGCCAAAAGCCTCATTGTGTATTCCTAAATTTCAAGGTGCTGAGCTGGGTAGGTGGGGAACTGCTACCCTATAGTGCTGTACTAAGACTTACGTTTTCCTTGAAGCCGAAAGCTTCCATCTCTTTGTAGTTTACCACACCTTAAACTGGTTCCACCACTAATGCACTGTCACTTAACCCACCAGCTGGTGCTAAAGGCAGGAGACAGACCTGCCTGGGGCTGGTACGTTGTTAATCTATTCCATGTTACAAAGGGGAAGGTTTTCCTGTAAGTGCTGAGTCTCCTCCCAAGTCCTTTGAACATGCTGCTTTTCTGCTTGTCCCAGTCGTGTTTCCTTCACTTACCTCATCCCTCTGGACAACCACGTGTCTAGTCCTGGCAGTTCTAGGCTCATAATGACCTTATTTCAAGACCAAGGTTGCCAGGGCCTTTTTAGCAATGTATTTTCCCTGCCCTGATGTGGGAAGGAGCCAAATCACCCAGGCTGACAATTTAAATGGCAGGTGCCTGCCCTCCTCTTCTGGAAAATTTGGGTTAGGGCAACAGAAACATTTCTGAGAATGGGGGAAAGGAAAGAAATATTTAATAACCCCGAGGGAGCGGTGTTTAATACGGCAAATTTCAGCTTGAGTATTCAGTAAGAAGTTGGTGGGGTTTGGTAATGGGCAGCTGTAATAACAGACACTATTACCAGACCTATTCCATTAGCCTTACAGAGTTACGATGACATCAGTTTGCTTAAAACACCCATGTGTGGTGCCAGAGAATTTATAGCTTGTCTAGTTACCATGACTGTCATGGTTTAACCCAGCAGACCACTGAACACCACGCAGCTGCTCGCTCACCCTTCCCCCTCTCTGGGGGACAGGGAATAGTTGGAGGAGTAGGGGTAAGAAGACTTGTAGGTTGAGATAAAAACAATTTAATAATTGAAATAGAATAAAACAATAATGATAATGAAATAATAGGAATAATCATTATTATTACTATTATGATAATAGTAATAATAGATTATATCAATGAGTGATGCACGATGCAGTTGCTCACCACCCACCGACCAAGGTCCAGCTCATTTGCAGCTACTAATTTCAGAGGAGAGAGAGATCCCGAAAACCGCAATCCCAGAACAGTGAGCCCCCTTGCCAGCCCAATTCATCTCTATACTGAGCATGACATTGTATGATACGGAATATTCCACTGGCCAGTTTGGGTCTGTTGTTCTCGTATGCTCCCTCCCAGCTTCTTGTGCACCCTCACACTAGCAAAACACGGGCTCCTTGATCACTTAGTAACAGCTAAATACATCAGTGTGTTATCAACATTCTTCTCATACTGAATCTCCTACTGAAGCCAGAACATAGCGCTATTCTAGCTGCTAAGGAGAAAATTAGCCCTATCCCAGCTGAAGCCAGGACAATGATGATTCAAAGTTCACGAATGTGTTACACAGAATGCTGGCACAGCAGGGGCTGGCAGGGCCCTCTGGAGATCCCCCAGCCACACCCCCCCCTCCCCCCCCACCCTGCGCTAAAGCAGGTGCCCCCAGAGCAGGGGCACAGGGACGCGTCCAGGCGGGGTTGAATCTCTCTGCAGAAGGAGACTCCACAGCCTCTCTGGGCAGCCTGGGCCAGGGCTCGGGCACCCTCACGGCAAAGAAGTTCTTCCTCATGTTTAGGGGGAACTGCCCGTGCTCCAGTTTGTGCCCGGTGCCCCTTGTCCTGTCGCTGGGCACCACTGAAAAGAGTTATCTTCAATTTGTTAGCTTTGCTCTACTGTTGGGTTTGTTTGGGGTTTGGGGTTTTTTTCCCTTGTTCCCACTATGGTTCATGTAACTACCGTTTACTTTAGCCATTCTTAAATTGTTAGGAAAAGGAGTGGGGGGTGCTGTGTGTCTTCGCTGTAGTGCCAATTAATGTTTACTGAGAGTGGAATTAGACCGCATCCGGGTTTGCCTTTCATATGATATTGAAATAGGATGAATGGAGAAACAGGGGTTTAGAGAATGTAACTGTAGGGTGTTAGATGTGCCACCGTTACTAAAGATTTGGAAGGAGACAAACACTTAATTGAGAGAGGGAGGCCGAGACTGTAAGTCTCTTCCACCTAACCCTGTGGTATCTAAGAAAAAAGAGCAGGGCAAGGCTCCTTCTCCCTCGTGTCCTCCCAGCTCAGGAGAGCTGAGCCTGATGTGATCTTTTCTTCTTGTGTCTCTTTTGGCTGCTGTTGGAGATGACATTTGGCTAGGCAGACCTTTGCTCTAACCCAGTACGACTGCTTTTATGTTGTTGACTCCGATGGGATTTTACTACATACCTAAGAACATGACACACAAAGGCAAGGCTAGGTGATCCCTGTTGAGTTCAATAGGTGTAAATGATCCTTTACCTTTAAAAATTCACGACAGTCCTCCAGTGGAGTAGTGCAAACTCTCTGCCGCTCTTAGGTTTGGCAACTTATATCCATCCTGTCTTCCTGGAACAGCTTTACACCATGCTCCACTCAAGTTACAGGTCCGTGGGATGTGCTGCTACTCCCCTGTCCTCTTTCCTTGTCTGACCCTTCCCTGCAGTAAGTTGTTAGAGGAAGGCTCAAAAAAGGCAGAACTCATACAAGAAACTAAACTCAACCCCCTACTTCCTGCTTTTGTTCCATGCCAAAAGCACCACAGGAACTGTTTTCCTGCAAGAGACCAGCCCTGCTATTTTTCCGTACTTTGCTCTGTGCTGCTGTCTTCCTGTAGGGATGGAATGGATTGGGAAACCATTGGTTCCCTCACACCGTGAAAAGAAATCTAATCAGCAATAGGGGAGCAGTGACCTGTGTATTCTGCTCTAAAGAGGCTAAATTATGGCAGACTTCGGAGGCTGTGCTTGTAAAGTTACTGCTGTGAAAGTGATTATTACATTATTTAGTGCATATTTATCCTTGTCACGCACAACCTTAGCAGTATCTCACAGAACGCCTTCAGTGATCGTAGAGCCATCTCTCCTATGACCCCTGCCTATAGTTGCCACAACCACAGGGTCTCCTACCACGCTTATGGAGCTTCTTTCTTCCTTGTTCCCCCAGGAGAAGGTCTGATCTTGATTTCGTGGCAGGTC
Source organism: Steatornis caripensis (assembly GCA_013398225.1). Classification (NCBI taxonomy): domain Eukaryota; kingdom Metazoa; phylum Chordata; class Aves; order Caprimulgiformes; family Steatornithidae; genus Steatornis; species Steatornis caripensis. Next base: position 206,077 of record VZSC01003589.1, read on the forward strand.
AGCAAACCATATGAAAGCAGCTGTATTGGGCCAAGCCAAAAATCTGTTCAGCCACATCTCATATCCTGGTGGCCACCAAAATTCAAACACGAGAGACAGCAAGCAGATAAGCTATTTACCCCTTCCGCTCTCCAGTAGTATGGAGCTTCTGAACTTTTTTGGTGGTGCAGTTTCCATGAATTTGGTATCATTCAATGGATTCCCTTTGACGGAAATGCCCATTCTCCTCTTTCTTACATTCATGTCAGCTTTTAGTATCTGTAATGTGCTTTGGTAAGAAAGAACTTCAAAGTTCAACTACATGCTGAGCTACCTGTCACTACCCCTAACTCCACTCCAGAATTAACAGTCAGCTTACAGCCTAGCCATGAAGCTGGATCGTCGCCTCTGCCAAGCTCATTACTTTTCACTTATCCATCTGGTATTTCACTTGTTTTTACATCCAGTGTCGGAAGCTCGCTCTGCAGCTCTTCATAGACAGTCCGGGTCCCCTGAATAATTTCATATGATCAGCAAAATTTATCACTGCCCTGATCAACAGGCTAACCCTTATGCCACATCTTAAAACACAGCTTTTTTGTTAGGATAAACACCGTCAACCTGCAAAAGTGGTGATTCCTCATTGTCCACCACAACGTCAGAAAGACACAGGATTTCCCAGTGGCTTCAGTGTAAAAAAATATTCTAAAGCTTAAGAGGCATAGGCATCAAAACTCCTTCAAGGATACAGAGAAAGCCAGGAATCACTTTGTAGCCAAGTTTGACACCCATTTCTGGAACAGTTCTTAAACCACTAAATTTAACCAATATTATATTGCCATTGGGGTTGCTTTGTCTAATATCACCTAAATGGCAACCTCACTCAGGTCTCATCCTTGAAATGAGTGTTACTGAATACACTGAAACATACAAAGTAAGTGTTCTGAGAAGAACCAGCTTGACTTTACCCAAAGGACTACCAATGGATGAGGGAAAGGCTGTGGATGTTGTTTACGTGGACTTCAGAAAAGCCTTTGACACCATTTCCCACAGCACTCTCCTGGAGAAACTGGCTGCTCATGGCTTGGACAGGTATATGCTTCTTTGGATAAAAAACTGGCTGGATGGCAGGGCTCAAAGAGTTGTGCTAAATGGAGTTAAACCCAGTTAGTGGCCGGTCACAAGTGGTGTTCCCCAGGGCTCGGTACTGGGGCCAGTTCTCTTTAATATCAGCAATCTGGATGAGGGGATCGAGTGCGCCCTCAGTCAGTTTGCAGACAACAGCAAGTTGTGTGGGAGTGTTGATCTGCTTGAGGGTAGGAAGGCTCTGCAGAGGGATCTGGTCAGGCTGGATCGATGGGCCAAGGACAGTGGTATGAGGTTCAACAAGGCTGAGTGCTGGGTCCAGCACTTCGGTCACAACAACCCCATGCAATGCTACAGGCTTGGGAAAGAGAAGCTGGAAAGCTGCCTGGAGGAAAAGGACCCAGGGCTGTTGGTCAACAGCTGGCTGAATATGAGCCAGCAGTGTGCCCAGGTGGCCAACAGCATCCTGGCTTGTATTGGAAATGGTGTGGCCAGCGGGACCAGGGCAGTGGTCGTCCCCCTGTGCTCAGGACTGGTGAGGCCGCACCTCGAATGCTCTGTTCAGTCTTGGGCCTCTCACTACAACAAAGACATCGAGGTGCTGGAGCATGACCAAAGAAGGGCAACGGAGCTGGGGAAGGGTCTGGAGCACAAGTGTGGTGGGGAGTGGCTGAAGGAACTGTGGGTGTTTAGCCTGGAGAAAAGGAGGCTCAGGGGAGACCTTATGGCTCTCTGCAGCTGCCTGAAAGGAGGCTGTAGCGAGGTGGGGGTTGGTCTTTTCTCCCAAGTAACAAGTGATAGGGCAAGAGGAAAAGGCCTCAAGTTGCGCCAGGGAAGGTTTAGATTGGATATTAGGAAAAATTCCTTCTCTGAAAGGGTTATCAAGCATTGGAACAGGCTGCCCAGGGCAGTGGTGGAGTCACCATCCCTGGAGGGATTTAACTGACTTGTAGATGTGGTGCTCAGGGACGTGGTTTAGAGGTGGACTCAGCAGTTAGGTTAATGGTTGGACTTGATGATCTTAAAGGTCTTTTCCAACCTAAATGATTTTAAGATTTTATGATGTTAATGCCTTTACCAGCTGTGTTCCTGGAAAGCAGCGTGTCAAAAGCTGCAGCAACAGCCGAACAAACTTTTGTATTCAGTAGTCTTTTAATTAAGAAATGAAATCATATGAGGAAGGGGACAGAACACAGTTTGTGACAAATGGTACACACATGATTTATAGCATTAGGTTATGTGTACATATCTGCCTGTGCGTTGTACACCAAGTCTGGTACGTATGCCACCGTAAGCTCACGATTCAATCAGTCACATATGCCAGTTGAATTTGTTGATGCATTCAGAATTCACTTCAATCAGAGCACACACTTATATATTAATGCCAATCTCTAAATTCCCCTATTGTAGAATAACTCTGTTTCTTCTGTAGATGACACAATTTCCAGTTCAAGGTCTGCTCGTTTTATCTGAAATGTATAGAAAAAGGGAATCAACACCACCGTATCCTGATAAGTATCTGTCAGGTCCTCTTTATGGCACTGAACTTTGCACAAATTGAAATACTGTATTCAGAAGCAAGACTGTATGGGATTTGGGGTTCTTTGTTTATTTGGGGGTTTGTGGGATGTTTTTTGTTTCAGGGATTTTTTTTTCTCTCTTCTCTGACATTTTTTAGATGTGCACGCATAAGGAAATAAATGTGTTTTATTTAAAATTAGAGGTACTCTGGAGATCTAAACAGAGCATTAGTGACATTGTCTCCATCCACTGCATTTGGGTGCCCCACCCAGGAGAACTTCTGCTGTGGGCTGAGCAACTAGGAAGCTCAAAGGGAACCAACCAGCCGTACTCTCAGCACATAATGTCTCACAAGTCCCCTCATTTATGTGCAGTTAATCTCTTATGGCAACAAGGGTAAAGAAATCTCAAAACAAGATTACAATGCCAGAAAGTTTAGGCAAATAAAAGAAACCACTGAAAATTGCAAGAGCCCAGCCTGTGATTTTCTGAGAACATTCACACAGTGTTGAAAAGGGAGAGGAAATAAATGCAGAAAGGAACCCCAGGCTCCTCTCTCACCTGTCCTTCTCCAAAGCCCAAGGTTCAAGGGCTACATCCTCCATTTAAAACCAGAAAGGTGTACTTTCCCAGGGAACAGATTACACTGCACAGTTCAGCATGGCGGTGTGAAGAGATGGCACGTGTGAGTTGTTTTACCCCTCCCACGAGCTCATGCTGACTTTGCATGAAAGAAAAAATTATCATCTACATCCTTCCTATCTCCAGCAGGACTGAAAACAGTGCTGGAAGAGCCTTGGTTTTAATCTTTAAGACAGCACTCCTGACTTTGCTTGCTTGCTTCAGACAGAAAATCCGATAAACCTGCACTGAAAACTGTAAATACAAACACACAATGTAACTTAGGCCTACAAAGTTCTGTAAGCCTCTGCCTAGTACTTAGGCCTTCACAAGCAGCCTCTCCACTGCCCCATTTTAGATGCACAAGCACATTAATCCTATTGTTTTTTTCCTATGTGGCCTTAAGACTGCTGGCCATAGTTCTGGATGACTATTTACTGTAACAATAATCCTAAATCAACTCCTGTGAAAGGACTTACCTCCCCACACTGCGGGAACATACTAAGTGAGACTGGTAGCATCCCTGCTAGTACTGACGTAATCATAAGCATTCTCAACGAAGCCAAAGCACGTGGAGTTTTTGCAAATTTTGCTCTGTCCAAGAGATTGAGAAGGTAAGTATGTCAGTTTGGGCTTGAAAAATAATCTGACAGTGAGACAAAGAACATTAGCTGCTGTTTTAGTGGTTGAAATTGCACTGAAGTTAATAATAACCTAGGCTTATGAATCCTAAAAATGTTTCTTTACTTTACTTCCTATGTTCTTACTAACTTCCTGTTCTTTTCCTTTGTTTTGTATTTAGCTGCAGCATTTTCCAGGCCCAGACTGTCAACATAAGATTAAGAAAATAAGCAGCAAGATCAAAATGACAAGAGAAAGGGCATTAGTGCTTCAAAGTGTCTCGGTCCTTTGACTAAGATTGTTCTTGCATTACCCTCTCTCCTTTCAGATTTACTTCCTTTTGGCAGTCCTACTTTGCCTTGTGCAAAATTTATTACTCGATATATTTTTTAAATTTTATCTTACACCTGCATTTATGTCTTCTGATAACAGGAGTCCCTTAAGCTAACAAAGGGGGATAGGGAATTGATTTAGGCAATACCAAATTACCTGTATTATTTAGATGACATAGATGATCCCTACCAAAAGCTCAGGGCAGGCTAAGAATTCTCTGATGAAGTATACAATGAATTCTTCATATGATACAGAGTTTCTAAGTGTTGCAAAAGCAATAAAATGTTTTACAGTAGATGGAAAGCTATTTGGAAGTTGGGATCCAGTTTTACTTGCAAATTCAAGTACCATATCATCCCGTCAGTAATAACAAATCTAAGCTAAGTGCTGTGAAGAACCTTGACACCAGACACTGAGACTCAAATCACAGTTAGGGAACCTAGGTGCTGGAAAACAGCCTGTCGGGAGAGCGCAAACATGTTTCCTGCATGGGAGAAGAGAGGAAATCCTCAGTTCTACGCAACCTCCTGCAAACTGTCAGAGCATAGATGTGGACGTAACCAGATTCATTTACTTATCTAAATGAGTCCCAGTAGCTGAGCAGAAATGTCCCAGATAATCACTTCTACCAAGGCAAGTAATACCACAAACCCAAGAAAAAATTAACAAGTGGTAACATCCAGACTGAAAAACAGAATACAGACTGACCAGGCACCCCCAGCCCTTTCGCAGGACCTCCTACCTTCCCACAATGTGCATAAGCACAGCTGGCAGGAAGAATGTTGTCCCAAACAAGACTGCTCTCGACAATGCTGTTTCTTTAACGGCCTTCAGGGAAAGAGAAAAATAAATGTTGTTAAAGCAGTGCTCTGTGCAGCTTCAAATGCTGCACGCTTCTGTGAGCGCTTTTTTGTCTAATACTCTGGAGATTCACGCAATAAGTAAATGAGGGATAAAAGTATTTGTTAGAGGAATTCTTTCTTAAATGGAAACTAAACTCCTATAAGTGGCAAATATTCCACTTGTGACTATGAAATTCCTTAAAAGGGGGGTGACACTGCTGATCCCATATTGAGTTTTCCTACCACAATAATAATTTCGCTGAGACTTGCTTTTTTTAAGCTGTGCTGAACTTCTTCCAAATGGCTATACCTTCTGGGCATCCTAACTATCCTGTGTCAAATTTGAAGTTCTGCTTCCAGCTGCCCACAAATCTTTATGCTCATCTAGCTGTTTCCTCCCATCTGGACAGCAGCACAGAAAGGGAGGGTACTGATAGCACATAAAATATGACTCCTTCCTCTAGTTCCTACACCAGGGCCTACAATGGATGTTGATGAGCAAGGTGAGGAGCAAATACAGTCAGCTTGGTCAGCAACTGGAGCCCAAGGATAAAATGCACTAGCACGCTGTAGATCAGGGCATTACCCTTTCGGAGGCACAGCCTTTAAATAATATTCCCACTACAGAAGGCGCACGCGATATGTACAGTACAGGGCTTTTCTCTGAGGTGTCCCATCAGAAGAAGGTCCAAGAGCCTTGTTTCCTTCTGAGGTGACCAGGGAAAGCAGAAATGCCTGTGATAGTGCCTCTGCGGCTCAACTCCGGCACTTGGTACATTGGTCTGGGGAGGCCGCCAGCCCTTGAAGGCACAAGGGTTGTGGAACCTGCTTCCGGAGACCTAGTCCAAGCCTACCCAAAGACACAGCACCCAATCTGGGATTCCTCATTTCAATATATCCAACTCCATCTATTCTCAGCATCACGTTCAGCTTTCAGCAGGGAATGAAAGCCAAGTCAAGAGGGGCCTCCAGCCCCTCGCCTACCTTCTCACCAGCCTTCTGTGACACTCCTACAACCTTGCCATTTCTGTCCATCACTTCAATTCCATTCTCAAACTCTGTGCTTCTCACCACCACCACAGTAAATGCACTCATCAAGCCTGCGGAGTTAAAGAGGATAGTGGTTTAAAAGATCCAAAAGGACTCTTTCAATAGTAACATTCATAATTATATGCATTTCACATTTTCAGTTTGACAGTTCACAACTGAATAACCTGGCAGCTTAAGAAGAGATTGCCCCATAAAAATCTACTTGGGATCTGTTTCAGCAGCTTGAGCGAGACTTTAAGGCCCCAGTGCTTAAAGGTGCTTTATCGTTATGGACTTGGGAGCTTTCAATCACTGCCATCCAGCTCAGACCCTGAGTACTTGGTTCTTAAGAGAAAGGGGAGGGATTTGTGTTGTGGATAGGGTTTGTACTGGTCAGCGCAAAATCCAGCACGGAAGAAAAGGCCTTGAAGGGAACAGACTAAGTAAACGCTGCATCGCTGATTTGAAAAGGAGGGTGCCAGGGGAACACTGGCTCCAGTATGTCCCATTATGGCACTTGTCTGCCCAGCCGTGTGTCTGTCACAAGTGGCAGTGCTTCAGCTGGATCCTAGATGAGAATGCTTTAGTCTCCTCCAGACCCAGGTTTACAAGGTAGCTGAAAACATCCATCCCACAGTCAGTCACTGAAAACCCAAGCCTAAACCACTGGCACTTATAAAAGGCCATATCAAATGGGAGATACTAATCTAGCTGGTTTTCTCCTTTCTCTTTTCTAGACCAAAATCTAGGCATAACAGGGCACAGTCTGGCAAACTGACCTTGCTTGAAATAGTAGATTTCACTTTTTATTAGTTTTTTGCAGGGCTGTTCAATGAAGACATCAGTGTAATACATGACACTTTTCAAATGCTGGACTAATATTAATCAATTACCCTAAGGTTTCTCTCCATGTTTAAGAAAATGGAAGCACATTTTAACACCTGTTCCAAGGGAAACAAGTCAGAAAGCTCTAATGCACATCCTCAGAAAGATCTGGGTAGCCATCTTACATAACTTGGAACAGAGGAGATGAAATTTTACCAGTTTCCCCCTAGGAAAAGCCAAAAATCTCTTTAATGGCACTAGGAAAACATTTAATGACATCAAATAGCTAAACTTGCCCTGGTGCAACTTCGCCACGTCAGCAGAGCTGTTCCAGCAATGAACTGAGTCCCATTACCTTGCAAGGTCAGTAATATTCTGTGGTAACAACTCTCACTTTCTACCCTGCCAGCAGTTTGGTAGCCAGCAGCAGCCCCAACCTGAGTAAGGAACTATGCCAGTGCACACCTAGAGCTGTGTCGCACTCTGATGTCATGTTCGTGTCACACCAGGTCGTGCCAGTTCGAGTGCTACTGCCCTCCCGGTCCCTTCTGATGGTTTCAGGTATAATGTCCAAGCTAAAGAAAAATGTCAACTGCATCCCTGGATACCTTTGGAGAAGCAGTTGAACGTCACGCATACAAAGGTCAGAAGAGTGCTCTGCAGCTCTAAAACTGAAAACCAGCAAGCATCAGATAGAGATCAGCTATACTGATTAGTGAGTGTTAACTCTCACACAGAAAGGACGGTACCCAGCAAAGACAGTCAGAGAAGGTGGCTAGGAAACAGACCACATCTGTGCAAGGGCAAGAAAATTCTACAGTCAGATGGGGGCAGTGAATGGCCCTCACACCAGCTGCACAATGTTCAGTTTCTTTATACTCACCAAGAAGAGGAGCAGGTAGAAGTTGTTTGACGACCAGTTGTGTTAACGAACTCTTCAGTGTGTATCGATTCATGAAGATGTGAGGAAGAGCCTAAGGCATTGGGAGGAAACAGGCACCTTCTATTAAAAAAAATGTGCAGTATTTCAGTACGAGCAACATAGATCTGTGACTTAGTACATTGTTACCATGTATAAAAATAAACAAATGCCTTGGTTTAACATTCCAACAAAATACACGTGCTCTCTATTTACTGAAGGTAATTGCAATCACTCCTTTATATAAGAATATGAAATATTATGACAAAAAAAGCATTAAACATTATTATGTATTGGACAATAGCAGTATGAATACATAGACAGAAAAAGGAAAACAATTACCTCTGACTAACATCCCTTGGACATCCATCCAACTGCCTTGTGACACGTACTGCTCTCTCCCCCAAACAGCACACCTGGTGCACTTGTGCATGTGTTCCCGATTCTATGCGGTTTCTATACTCCCATAATACACTTGCAGGAAGTTTCATTTAGTCATAAATGGCCAGGACACCAGCTAGCGCTCAGACTCTCCCTTGCAGGACAAAGGGGAAGAAATCCTGCGTTCACCTACGGGCACAGGTGCCTCCTGAGACCTCTGTAAAGTCCTGAGCACTGCTGGCCCAACTGTTTTGCCTAGTGGACAGAGGTGAAAGTCCATCAATAAAGGCAGGAACAGCCATATTTTTCTGCCAGAAGGCTTATAAAAATCACTGTTCAGCGTGGAGAGTGAGGAAATGCACTACTAGGGCACCTACACTTACGAGGAGTGTCACAAGGATACCAGAGCTCATTCTGATGGAGCAAACTAGAAATCACAAATTCCTATTCCAGCACAGCACAGAGCCAGCCAGGTAGCGCCTACCTAGAAGGCAAATTAACCTACATTCAGAGCAGTATTTTCATGGCTATGCTGCTTCTGGGATCTGAGCTAACTATCTGGTATGGATGCCTGCAGATTTCACCACTTGTTTACAGTGAGACAGATCTCTTCAACGGCACCACATCAAAAAGTCAGCTATAGCAACCCAGTGAGTTATTCTGTGTTTGCAAACCCTGGCCATTTCCTCTCACCACTCATTTTCTAAGCTTGCAGAATAATAAAGAAAATGACAGAAGAGGAAGCATCAGAGGAAGCCAAGCAAGGTATTGGCTGACAGATGACCAGGAAAATTCTTATTCTCAGCAATTCTTGGGGAAGACATCACAGTAGAGCATTAAAGCACAATCCTGAAGGATATCTGGCAGTGCGATTATCTGAGCGCCTAATCCTTCTCAGTAGAGCTTACTAGGAAAGCAATCACTGAGCAAATACCTACAGCAATACATGCTGCATAGGAAATAGCTCCCAAGCCGTAGAAGATCTGCTTTTCCTGAAGTGAGTACTCCTAAGAAGGACAGAAGAAAATACTACATTAAGTACATTTGTAAAACACTTGTAAGTCATGTTCAAAATGGTCTTGTACAATTAAGATGATTTAAAATATAAGAAAATTGACACATACTTCAGCCTTTGCGGTACCATTTCCATTTAGCATGGTGAATCCTGTGGTATATGTGTGAAACACAAACTGCAGAAAATAGAGATTATAAGCAAAAACTAATTTGGGTCTGAGACTAGAAGTCTTGTAAATGTAGAAAGAAAGAGGCAATTACCTGAGAAAAAAAAGTTTGCTTTGCCTGGAGCGGAAGTGATGAAACAATGACCTAAGAGGAAAACCCCACAAGGAAATTAAGTTTGATGAATCTAGAAGTTTTTGGTGAGCAGTGGTTAGCTAGAGTTACTATTTGCAGCAGCATCAAAGGCTCCAGACAGCACTCAAAGCCATCTGTGTTGATTCCAGGCTACCACACTTTCTTGCCACAGATGTGACATATTCACTTTTTCTATCCAATATAAAACATGGAGACACAGTGATTAAAACACCATGTGCAAGACTATTTGAGAAAGATGCTTTTTTCCCCAAAACAAAAAATGTATTTGTACCTGTGAAGCTTAGACACAAATAAAACAACTAAGATAACAAAAATGTAATTAAAGAAATGAATGAGAAATGGTCAAGTTGTTTTGACTAGTGGGGATATAATACTAGATCTAACTGATCTAAGATCAAAGATTTTAGGAGTTACTTCCTAACCCCTTCCAAAATTCAGACAGTGAATAAGAACTTCAATTTTAATAAATCACAGCCTTTCCTGAGGTCTGACCTACCAAGTTCAAGGTGTGGAGCACTCTCAAAGAACAGAGTCAATCGAGAAAAGGCAAATACTGAATAAGAGGAGGGCAGGGAATGTCCAAAGCCTCAGAAGAGGATCAATAATTCATTTAATATTAGTGGATCAACCACCTTTATTATTAATGTCAGCACTGCATCTAACCCCATTTATGAAAGAGCATTAAGCTGTAAATAGAAGAAAAAAATATTTCTGTTAATTCTATTACTGTTCTTAATGAATTTAACAGCCAACAAGACTTTCATTACACTTTCTAGCCGCTCCATGTAAGTTCATGCTGTGAACTCTATATGGCATACCTCAGTATGTATATTCATGCGCCAAAACAAAAGGCAAACACATCTAAATGAATCAACACGCACAAATTACAGCTACAAATTTTATGAAACAAAATGGTGCAATTTTTGAGCACTGTAACAAGAGTTTATTTTTTTATCTTTTGTAATTTCTTGACAACACAATTTCTTACTTGCAAATGCACAATCTACATAAGAAAATATTTATATTCTGGGTCTGAAACATAGAACGCAAGGCTCTGACTCCTTCCTACTGCAGTTCCACTTTTTTGAGGTTAAACAGACCAAAACCAGGCCTTGCTCTCAATGCTGAGCGAATTTCACCATTGGTCAGAAAGCTGACCTTCACACACGAACAATCTGTTTGAATACTCCTGAAGGAAGATAGCTAACAGATTTGGACTTCCAATGAGATTCCTTACGAGCTCAATCTCTAGGTTACTCAGCACTTCCCACAAAACAGTGTGCCTTTTTTAAAAAGGTGTCTTTTTTAAAAAGTTTGTGTTCAAAATACAACTAAGAAGCCTAAAACCTTCTAGTCCCTTCCTCCAACCCCTCGCTTTGAAAAAATGTAAGCCATGCGGTACAATAACATCTTTCACGATTACTCACCAATGGAAGACATATGGGCAGGAAGGCTAAAAAGAAAGAATTTCAGTAAAAATAGCTGCTGTGAGTCTAGATTTTGAGCTGAAAATTCCCCTAACTTCCCCCCTCCAGTTTCAGCTCTAAGTAAAACACTAGCCCACAAAAAACCCACGATCACCACAGAGTTCCATTCTAACCTTTGTCTCTCATTCCTCATTCAAGAAGCCAGAATATCTGGTCACAGCTTAGAGCCAAAAGGAGCCCTTGTGAACTCCACTGAAGGTGGCTACTCAGAAACTACCTAACTGAGTTTTGAACAGAAATTGCTTCTCCTCATTCTATTCAAAAAACAGGTAGGTGGCAACAAAGGCTACCACAGCTGTGAGTAGTTATATGAGGTAATGAGGAAATAGCCTAAGTACGATTGTATCTGATTAACAACCTGTGCTGTCTGGGCTTCCTGACATCACCCCAAGCAGACTTTATCTGCCACCACAGCAAGTAAATCCATACAGTAGCCAAATCCATCAAGTGAAAACTTAGCTTATAGTAGACTGTTTTACATGTGGAGGGATTTGGGAACTCGTTCTGTACTGATGAGAAACAGAGACTGGTCAGAATGTTCCTACTTGGCCGAGCAGACGAACTGTGGAGAAAATTCCTCAAGAGGACCATAGGAATAAATAAGTCTTCAACAGACAGGAAAATGCAACTAACAGAAGAGTCTACTTGTTTTTCTATATGGAGAAATGTATCACTGTAGTATCACAGTGGCTGTTTATTATGAGCTCTTCCCCCTTGATGCTTCAGTCACATACACAAAACTTCTCTTAAGGGAACTGACCTGGAGGTCTAAACAAAACAGGAATTATCTTGTCTGTATCAGGATGTACACTGGACTTAAAAGAAAAAAAAGGCAAATCAGACCACTTTTGCCACACTTGAATAAGAAAGAAAAAAACAATTTCTAAATACTTTGTAAACTTACCAGGCTTAGCAGGAAGGCTTGTTTTGTCTAAACAATTTGAAAATTAGGTTAGTAATCAAGTTTCAAAAGAGGCTAGGTAAAGTCTTCTGATTTTTTTTCCCCCAATAACTTATTTTTATATGGAGTGCCATATATGTATACACCCCTGTAATTATTTTTTCCCCTCAAATTTCTCTCCACATACTCCTCGTTGAATATAACTTACTCCCATCCCATGTGCTGTGTAACGGCACCAAAGCACACACTATGGCAGAACAGAAAGTCAATTTTAAAAAGTAAAGCTAGTAGGCATTTTGAAATAGAAGCAAACAATTGTTAAATATGGCTGAAAGCCTAAACACTTCTGTTACAACTAGCTTTTCCGGAATCACAGAAGTTTTTATTTCTCCTTTTAGACTTTGACACAGAAGGTACTAAATGCCACATGGGAAGAGCCAAGCTCATGGTGAATCAAAACAAAGACTCCTCCTAAAGAAGCAAGTGCTCAGCACTACTTTCCAGCAATTCCATGAGTAAGTTTCCACCCAAGCACAGCTACTGCTCATTTTACGAGATACGAAACCAAACCAACCTGTTCTCTATAAGATGATGCAACATCTAAGACTCAAAATGAGCTCAGTAAGCATTTTATGTATTTATCTCCTACCTATATCATCCCAGCTGAGGGAAGATAGGCCTAAAGCAATGATTCCTAGAGTGATCCGAGAGCGTGTTTTAAACTCAGCTACAAGTTACACGACCTAACATTCTTCAGGATGATAACACTGCAATTTGGCATCAGCAGTCATCCAAAGACATTCTTACTAGATTCATAGAGTAGAAAAATCTCTGCAGAAATGAGTTTTTCTTATGTTATCCCTTGTACCTGAATCTCAGCTTTTTGTCTGCTAGATCTTATAATAATATCAAGTGTTCCAGCCATGAAAAAAGACACCTCTGTTTTCTATAAACTGTGCTCCAAAATACCTGATCGTTCTGTACGGGCTCACTTAGCGTCTTCTCACTGTTTTGTATGAATAACCTAGTTCTTCTTATTTCATCCTATATTTGACAAAAACCAAAACAAACAGAAAAATAACTCATATCAATATTCTGAAGAGCGATACATTAGTTATAAGACACTATAAACATAAACCTAGCATGTCAAGCTAATAACGCAGCTGCCCCTTACCAGAGCACCTAGACACACAACCAAGTCATGATCATAGAAAATCTTAGATTATTCAGGCTCCCTTGGTCCCTTTAAGTATCAAGCCCTCAACCCACTACACGAAAAAGCACTGGAACTTTAAGCATACGAAAAACCTCACTGAGTTTATATTGTAGTTAAAGTTATCCATGTGTGGTGGCAAACTCAACAATTTGCCGCCAAAGCAACCATGTGATATCCCCACAGGCACCTAGATGAGTATTTAAAAATTAAATTCTAAACGAGACTTTTAAAATTACCTGAAATGAATAACAACATCACGAGATGTTCCTGCACGCTCACAAACGCGTGATCAAGTTTTGCATTGTACACTCTTCCTTTAAACTTGGCTTAAGCTTGTACTTATGGAAAGCTGGTACACTTAAACAAGGAGAATAAAACTGTAACCTCATGTAGTTATCCACAGTCTACACAGAAGGCCACCCCTCTTAGGAAAATTTACAAGCTCATTTGACTTTTCTTCAAGAGGCACATCTCTACTTGCAACAGTGTGTTCTAATTCAAGGAGGTGTGAACTAATCCCAGATCTCCAAATCCCTGAATGTACTATAAAATTTTCTTGTTGGTGTTCACATATATATAATGTACATTTACTAAATTATACTATTTGTACATGTAAATATATAGAGATGTGTATTCATACTATATATAGATACACACAACACACTAACTCGACAAGTGACACGGAAATACCTCATGCACACAGATTTTGACAGTGTTGTTTCGCTTCAGTGGAGCTTTCCCTCAAAATAAAAAAGTTGATCGACAAAAATTCCTTTAACATATCGATCAGCCAGCCAACTCTCCTACAACATGCTGTGCTTCTTCCTCTGTCACCCCTGACAAAACTGTACAGAAGTGGATCAACAGAAAAACACATCTCCGACAGAAGTCTGCTGTCACAACAGTTCCTGAAATTTAGAAGCTGGACTTTGTGGCCGGCAATGTGTTTANATCAGCCAGCCAACTCTCCTACAACGTGCTGTGCTTTTTCCTCTGTCACCCCTGACAAAACTGTACAGAAGTGGATCAACAGAAAAACACATCTCCGACAGAAGTCTGCTGTCACAACAGTTCCTGAAATTTAGAAGCTGGACTTTGTGGCCGGCAATGTGTTTACCGTAACGCTTTTAATAATTAAGATTGTAATAATCATTCTCTGGTATAAAAAGGCCCTACAAACCAGATGTGCCCTCTCTTAGGGGAGGGCTCCTGTCATTACAGGCACTTGGAGGAGAATCAAAGATGCTTCATGACCTTCAGATTAAGCTGCACCACAAGGATGGGCATGTGGATTAGCCCGCAGAGATTTTGGGTGCTTGTGGTGCAGTTCAGCGGACCTGCCTTCTCCAAAGCTGTGACAGCTCCTCCGGCAGCAGGCCGCGGTTAAGAACAGCGCGCCCAGCTGCTCGCCTCATCTCTCGTGTCTTTGGGGTCTCCTGATTCTTAACTGGTCTGACTCAACTGTTGGCACAGCAGTCACGGTCTAAACAGGGCTGCTGAAACAGTGCTGTCTAGACATGCCTTTGGGTTTATGTCATTGCACGCGCGTACGTTTGTATTTCTTATATGTATATGTACAGATCTTATTTTTCCTTGGAAGCCTTGCAGTGATATCACTTTACACCTCAGCAAACTCACAGTTCGCAAGGCCGACTGCCAGCCTTCCCGTTCGCAGAGAGGTTTCGGAGTGGGAGTGAAGGAGCGCGCAGACGCTGGCGCTGAGATGACGCCATCCTGCAGAGCCCCGGCACCAAGGGCATTGGGGCCAGACCCCTCCTGCGGCCCGGGCCCCAAACCACCCGGCCCCCGCGACGCCGGTCCTTCGAACGGACACGTGAGGAGGCCGAGCCACTGTACTCACGGAGGATTTCAGGAGCAGCAGGGGATCCAAGACGTCCGCCCAGAGAAGAAACCTCTGGAAAAAAGACTGACGGACACACGTTTCAGGGAGACGAAGCGTTATTTCGGAGGCTGCCCGCCCCAGCCGCGCTCTCCCGCCCAGCCCGGCCGCCCCGGTTCCCCCAGCCACTGACCTGGCCCTCGGCCCTCCAGAACCGGAGGTTGGCGTCCATGGAGCCGCGGCACCGGAAAGGCGCCGCCGGGGGACGGTCCGGCTGCTGCACGCTCCGCCCGGGCACGGTGCCGCCGCGGCGGGATGCCCTTCGCACGGCCGGGCCGCCCTCGGGGCAGCCCTGGCGGCCTGGCCGCCTTCCCCTCCTCGAGGCGCGGTCTGGGCCCCGGCGCGGCGCGGGGAGGGAGGCCGATGGGGGCGGGTGTCGGCCGGGCCCGGGGCGGGGAGGCAGCGGGGGGCCGCGGCCTGGAGCCTGGGAGCACCCTCAGGGCAGGCCCCGGAGCCGGGGGGCGGGCAGTGGAGCGTGGTTAGGAAAGGTCCGATGGCCTTTTGCCCTTTCAGCCGTTTCCCCAAGCGACCGAGGAAGGCCGAGCAAAGGAGCAGGGCTGCAGAGAAATCCCCGGCACCCTCCCCCTTCGCTTAAAAGGATGAAGGTCAGGGAAAGACACAGGCAGGTAAAGGACCGGTGTGTCGCTGCCCTGCAGTTTCCCAGGCCTGAACAGCTGCCACCAACAGCACTAGCATGTTATTTTGCATTGCTGAGCTGCGCAGGGGTTTAACTTCACATATTGTACGTCCAGGAGATCAGGTTTATGGGAAAAATTGCGTGGATACCGGTGGATTTCACAAAACTGAACTGAAACACTTGAAGAGTGAAAGGAGATTTGCAAGCACGGACACCTGGAACATCACTGGGCCCTGCACAGCACTGGGCTCGTTTTTTCATCCTTTCACTTACATTGCAGCCTTGATACCCGTTGTAAAGCTAAGTTAGAGCACAACAGCTACTCTGCCAAGGTGGTTCCCTCGCACTTCTGTTTAACTTCTGTTTATCTTGAGTCCTTTCCCCTGCTCAAAAGGGCAAAAGATGAAAAATACAAACCCATTCAGCACTGTATTGATTCACCCAGCCCTCAGCAGCACACCCGCTACTTACTGTCTATGGCCTACACACCATGGTACACACACACATAAAGGCAGTGCCAGCTGTGAACAACTGTACAGAAGATAGTTTCTAAGGCAATGCCACTTACCCAACTTCTTCAAAACAGACAAACAGGAATCTTTGGGGAAAAAGTGAAAGAAAAGCAAAGCAACAGACCTGCTGCTAGTTGATGTCAAGATTTATTATTATAGCTGGAGATACGCTACATTGTTTTCAAGCAGTACTACATTTCACCCGGAGACAGGTTCAAGCAAATAAGCAATGCCTTAAATGACAGAAGACTGTCATTAAGCTCCAGTAAGTACACTGTTTGGGTTCAAGTTTTTACCATATCCCAAACAGAATCAAAGTTCTTCATGCTTATTAATGCTCCTGTGTAGCTGCACTGCATCTTTCACTATATGCAGGATTAAAACGGCACATATTTACATTCATTTTAACTTATAGTGCATTTATGGGGGACTTTTTAAATTTGTTACATTCATCTCTTCCACGTATCAAAATTCTATTTTCTGTATTGTCCCTATTGTTTCAAACTCTTGTTCAGAATTTAATTTTTCCTGTGAGAAAAGAAAATGCAGGACACTTTCTGGTCCAAAACTAGTTAAGGAAAAACCCAGTGGACTACAACTGTATTTTGTGTACTTGTCATATTCAGGAGGAAGAGTAGCGGTCACAGGAATTCATTAAACAAAGTTCCAAAAGGGAGGAAATAAAGCCTTAGTTTTTACCTTTCTATTTAAAACACCACAAGGGAGTCAGCAAATATTTCAACATTTAATTTCTTTTTTAAGCATGAGAAAATGAGAACTTTAGAGTTTGGTTTTTTTTTTTATAATCACAGCTGCTTTCTTAATGTCTTCAGTGTGCGGTAACTAAGAGTTTTGTCCATGTATTTTGAGTGTTTATGTATGCACTTTCTCAAAATACTCTTTAGAAGCTTCTGGGCTTGGTTTGATCTGTCAAGAAAAGAAAGTTTAGTTATTATATGCTGTAACTAAGATTAAAAAGCTACAAGATTTGACATTTTATTCAAGAAAATCCATGCATACTTTATAAAAACAACAGTTTTTTTCTGTTTCTGCACTCAGTTGAAAGATGAAAGCCTAAATGATCTACAAGCTCCTACTTGTAAACGTTAAGTATAAAACACATTTTTCCTGCTAAGTGTCAAGCAGGGCATTAAATAAGTAAAAAGTCTGAAGGCAACTGGTGGGGAGCACAAGTCAAATTTAGAGTTTTAAATACAATTTGAGTCTTCTAAAGGAAAATCAATGACTCTACAGAAATCACACATTTCGTATCATACAAATAGACTAAATTGGTCCAACCAATAAAAGCCCCAGATTTATACAACAGGCACAGATTCAGTCAAGCACCTCACTTCAAAGTGATTCTCTGCTCTTCGGACATGCAGAAATATGCCAGCGTCTATGTTTAGAAAAGCAGTATTTAGCAGACACTTACTGTAGGGGAGTCTGGAGTCCAGTTTGCTGGGCAAACCTCTCCATGTGTTTCCACATACTGGAATGCTTTCACCAAGCGGAGGGTCTCTTCCACGCTACGACCGACGGGGAGATCATTGATACTTAGATGCTTGATGATCCCATTTGGATCAATGATGAAGAGACCTCTGTAACAGAGCCAAAATTTAGGGAATGCAAATCCTGTTCTAAGACCAAACACAAGGAACTGCATGAACTATTTCAGTAAGGCAGTTATTGTTGGACGCACGTATCAGAGTTAGGAGTAGCAACATAGCGTTTGATGTATTGTTTGTTAGTGCAGAGATCAAAAGCCAAGAACCAGTCAACTGGTATGGTACTGTGAAACTATGAAGCATGCACAAAGACTATTAAATCGAGACAGATGTGTAACAAAGGTAGAACTTCTAATTCCACCTATATTTCGAAGTTGATAGCTGGCATCCTTCCCATGTCTTTTTGATACGAAAATCCAAAGGTATTCAGCGATGAGTTGCTTACGCATTAAGCTACGAAATTAAATCCTGTTGCATATAACCATTTGTGAAAACCAAAGTCCTGGTCTTACCATATTAATTAATTTGTCAACAAACAGAAGTTCCTGATCCAAAGAGATCAGGAACTGAAGGTCTCCAAAAGACTCCTCCCCAATCCAGTGGATCTCAGGGACCACTGTTTGTTTTTAATAAATATTCCCATGGTGGAGAAGGAAATGTCAATTTTTTTATTCTAGACAATTATGGGATTGACTGTAGCGGCCTTTAGGACTACCGCTTTACAAACTTCTCACACACAAGTTAAGGCAGTCTCTTCTCCCTTCAGAAGAAAGAAAACACACCGAAACAATAGGGACAGACCTAAATTGTGAAAAAATATAAAAAATTTTCAAATGCTCTTCCATTCTACTCATTTTCCTTAGTGACATGGAGTTCCCCCACTCACTCAGAACAGAATAGCTGGCTTTCCCCTGCATGCATTCTCATAGAGACCTGGGACCATTCTCAACTTAATGGCCATAATGGCCATGTGCCCTTTTCCTAGGGTGGGACCCAGCAGAAGTTCTGCACAAAAGTAACAGTCTTCACTTGATCCTCCTGCAGTTTCCTCTGCAGGAGGGAACAGTGTGGCTCATGTTGGTTTAGAGTTCCCAGCAATCACGCGTTACCTTAGCGCGATGCCAGGTCCTTCTAGCAGAACACCGTAATCACGGGAGATTTGTTTTGTGAGGTCTGACAGAACTGGAATATTCATTTTGCCCAAGCCGCCGCTCTAGAGAAAAGAGTAAGATCACATTTTGTTACAGGATGCTTTTTAGGATTATCCGTCTTGAGTTGCTGGATTCGGTGCTCTTGAAGGCATACATCAACAAAACACATTCATGCCATTTGCTCCATGAAAGGAACCGCAGAGGGGAAGAAGGTGTCACTGTCTGATTTGGTTTTGTTTGGGGTTTTTTTATAAGTAGTCAGGAACGCTTTGTTTCTTTGGAACATGAGAAGTTCTTTTGCACTGAGCACTTTAGAATTGCTTATTTTGGTGGTAAAAGGCTACCTATGACAACAGTTATAAATTTTCAGAAAGACTTGTACCCTATTCAGGAGCTTTTAATACAAAAATTTCTACTGCATATTTAAGTGTTCAAAATTGAACAACATGAACACGGTGGGGAGGGCAAACAAATCTGCACGCTATGAAATGACAAAGCACATGGTTTCTAACAGCCACACTAGGTATGTCAGAGTTCTGCTGCTCTCTCTATTTAGTGCATGTATTTTTTTTTTTTACCTCCCTCAAATCAATTTAAATAGTATTTGGAGAGTCAACAAAGATTTCTTTCAGTTTTGCAACATACTGGAACTGCAAGAGAGAAGCTCTCTATCCTTGAAACAAGCCCGGAGTTTGTTAGCTTTTCTATTCCTGGTATCACCCGTGAATCATTGTGTAATCTCAGTCACTCAGACCCTGATCCTGCAAATGCTCGTCTGCAACAGAGTCCTCATATGCAGAGCTTTGAATGCAGATGCCAGAGAAACCAAGGCCTTTGCTTCTCCGGGTGTCAGTATCCTGTCTGCACCACCATGGAATTCCTTCCACCCTTCGTGGGGCGTTTTGCTACACGCGCACCAAGCAGCGCCTGACTGGCATACGCCAAACAGCTTTCGCATAAAGCGGTGAAGTCAGTCCACAATCACATTTTAGAGCTTTGAACAAAGCACGCAGAAACGCTCTTCATAGGTTCAGCCAAGCCATATTAAATCTAGCAAACTCTCCTCCCTCCCCTGTTGTTACAATGGCAGAGCTATGCACCTGGAAGCACCCCAGTCTGCGAGCACTACTGAAGCCTGCTGCCCACACAGGTAATGGCTGATAGCACAGCAGCTTCTACACCTTCCCGTGACACTTCTGATTCTCCACAACTAACCAAACCAGCGCGGTGCTTTATGTGATCAACAATGGGCATTTTTATATAGATCTGAAAGAGGCTCCTGTCCAGTAAAAGGCTGTCTTTCAGTGGTGCCCAGAGACAGGACTAGGGGCAACAGGCACAAACTGGAGCACAGGCAGTTCCACCTGAACACGAGGAAGAAATTCTTTACTGTGAGGGTGACAGAGCCCTGGCACAGGCTGCCCAGAGAGGCTGTGGAGTCTCCTTCTCTGAAGAGATTCAAACCTGCCTGGACACATTCCTGTGCATCCTGCTCTGGGGGCACCTGCTTTAGCAGTGGGGTTGGGCTGGGGGATCTCCACAGGGACCTTACAGCCCCTGCCATGCTAGGATTCTGTGATCTTTATCACTTTCTTCCCCTGAAGAAAGCTGAGGGCCTCTGTCTGTATTGCAGAAGTGGAACCATTTCAGCAAGCAAGAGTTAGTAACACAAGCACTCCAATAAACTCCTCGTTCTTCTGCTTCCATTCTGAAGCCACCACTGTTAGGTATTGGTTAACAGTAATGACTAACAGCTGCTGTTCATTTTCTGTAAGGGTGCATGCAAACCATCACCTGTAACAAGCAGCTTACAACAGTGACATGTATACTATTTGTCTTTCGAGATAAAGGTATAAGGATATGATGTAACCTAGAAAACTATCAAGAGAGCAGAACAGATGAAAGGAACACCCCCAGATTATTAAGGAAAAGAGCAAGAAAACAAAGATTGAGGTCAGAATTATGTCATCAGAAGTTAATAACTTCACGTATCACTTTAGACATTCTACTGAAATCAGTGTTTGCACAATTGTTTATTCAACTCTTTTTTCTCAGGCACTCTTGTGAGAAGAGAAAAAACCAACAGAGAAGGCCCCAAACAGCTGCTCAGTTCCTACCTTTCGTGGTGTATTTATCCAGGCCAGATGACAAAAATGAGAATCCACAGAAACTGCCACCACTTCGCAGTTCACATCGTGAAATTCATTTGCTTTGTTGCTGAAAGCCACAATTTCTGTGGGGCAGACAAAGGTGCTGGGGGGGGGAGGGGGAAGACAGAACAGGCTGTAAATGATTCTGCAGTCTTGTCAGAGAGTTTTTTAGAAAAGATTCTCGCGTCTGTTTCTAAGCTCTAATGCAGCAGCGCGTTTTCTTTAGCCTGATAATTTTAACCATGTTTTCTGCTCAAGATTGGTTTCAGTCAGCCTCAAAGCAACAGCCATAGCCACCCAGCTTGGCACACCAGTGTTCAGCTCTCAGTTCTAGACACATTTTCTGCAGCAGAGATGGAGAAACTGTCTCTGCTAGACACCCTCTAGACAGAGTTTATGGAAACTGTAACAGAAAGGACTACAGGTTAAATTCTCCCCAACTACACCAAACGTCAGCGGAACTGCCCAGGATGCCGCTGATGATTCAAGTCTTGTAAATGGGCTCAGCCCCATCTGTTNAGAAAGGACTGCAGGTTAAATTCTCCCCAACTACACCAAACGTCAGCGGAACTGCCCAGGATGCCGCTGATGATTCAAGTCTTGTAAATGGGCTCAGCCCCATCTGTTCACCTTTTGCTTCGGAGCCGTCTAGCTGCAGTTCTGCCAGCCCTCCTGCTTAAAAGGAGAGCCTCCAACATGAACCCGAACTGCAAGGCAATGCCCTTGCCGCTGGGATGTGACCGCAAGTGGAACCACACTTGAGAGGCCTCGTCCACCTCCCAAAGCAGCCCTGGCAGCTAGAAGATGCTCTCCAGCCGCCACATCTATTACTTTAGCACACAACAGCCGTTTGCCCCCGACTGTTATCAGTGAGGCTCCAGAAACAGACACATCTGCCTTGCAAGAGGAGGCCGGGTAAGGTAACAACAGCCACTTCAGGCGGCAGTGACCTGCAGCACTTCTGATGACCTTCAGCAAGGCGGGAGGCACATCCGAAAGGGCAGAAACCCGCACTCACAAGTCCAGGGGGTAGAAGAAAAGGACCAGGTATTTCCCCTTGAAATCATCCAGGCTTAGCTCCTTGAACTCTCCGTTGACGACAGCCGTTCCTTTAAAAAACGGCGCGTGTTGTGTAACGGCCGGAGCAAACCGCGAGGGGCCTGCGGGGGTGAAAACAGAGCTGCGGACGTGCCACCGCCAGCCGGCCCGC
>VZSC01003589.1:228875-244519 GCA_013398225.1 Steatornis caripensis
GCGGCGGGCGGAGCCGGGCCCTGCGAGCGCAGGAGGGGCGGCTGCGGCGCCCTCCTTCCCTCGGGCCGCGGGTGCTGACGCGCAACGGGGCGCCCCGGGGCGCGTTCGCTGCGCTCAGCCCGGCGGCGGCCGTGCTGGGGGGGTGGTTGGCGTTTGCTGTGGGACCTGCTTTTGGGGGGCGCCTCCGCACCGACACGGAGCGAGCAGCGTGGCTTGCGCTTGGAAACCTTCCACATACAAACTTCTCAAATGCACTTGGCTCTTTTACTGAACTCGCTCAGATTATAGTTGTTTAATCAGAATTAAATAATTACGGCGCGATAGCCGCGTGCCTGCTGAGCTCCTCTCGGCTGTGAGCTGATGCAAACCTAAGTCATTGCCTCATTTCCCACACGGGCAGTTAGTGCGGGTCATGGGTTAAGCTGACTGTGTGTCTGTGGCCTCTGTGTGCCCTGGAGATTTGCCCCAGTTCTGCTAGCTGCACGGACCATCCCTGGGGAGCCACGCTGGTCCAGCCCTACGAAGAGCGGTTGGGGTGTGCGTTAGCTCTGGGGGAGGTAGGAGAACCGTAAAATCCCGTCGCGGGCCTCCTGGCTTATGCCAGATGAAAGCAGCGCAGGAAAGGTGTGCGGCCTGTGGAGGGACGTCGCCTCATGCATACAAACCTGTTTCCCTGAAGCTGGGGGTTCAGAGAGTCTGCTGTTGAAGCCCAAGCTCCCATAACTCAAGTTAAAGGAGCGACCTTAACAGAGTCAGTCGAGCCGTACACTGTCTTCTCTGGCTATTTACCGATGTTAAATACCCGATGGTAGCAGCAACAGAGATCACCTTCATCAAGATGCCAGCAGCTGCCTTGTCCCGTTTTAGGCCACGTACTTTGGAGCAGCACAAGCGCATGCACGACCCAGAGTACTGAAAATCAAACACTTTATAAAAGCCCGTTTTTCTTTCATTAGCTTCTTTTTGTGTATTTCTTCATCTAAGTCATCGAATCGAGTCGAACCCAGTTTCGCTTCTGGGTTTTTGTAATTTCTGGTTTAATATTCATATTTGTAAATATCTACAGCCTTTTACAAAGGGGAGATCCCACCTTGTGAACTACAGAGAAGTCTGACTCCACTGGCAGGATGAGCTCCACCACCAGCAGCGGGGGCCAAGGCCAAAGGCAGCCAGAGCAATGTCAGCTATGTCCTAGGCCGCTGAGATGAGCTCAATGGACACGGCATGCATACTTCTGAGCAAATTAGCAAACTTACTTATTCCTGGTACTGATCTGTCTGGCATGGTCTGGTCACCTCTAATAGTAAACATCTCCCAGCCTTCAAAAGAGGGAGGTTGTGTGCAACCTGCCTGTTGGCGTTGGTCACTAGCCAGTATGAACTCTCTACTATGCCCCAGGAACTGTTTGGGGTAGTGTTACTCGTTGTTGTCCCAAAGCATGCTGAGACCTTTCTGAGCCTTTAACATCATCACTAGTTTCAGTAGCTAGTGCCTTTCTGTGGCACTCCTGTGGCTCTGAAAATTCTCTCAAAAACTGCAGTGCCCAGGAGAGCAACCAGAATAACTTTATCTACTCATACATGCACAGAGCTGGGTGGCTGGCTGGGCTTGTGATGAAGATGGAGGTGCCCAAAAGGTGATGATAAAGGTGGAGGTGTTCTGCACGAGGGTGCAGGAGACAAACTGTTGCCATAGCCATGGTGAGATGAGGGGGAAGAAAATCTCGATGCTAAAGGATACAGATACGCCAGTACAGGGTCCATGTACGTGGTAGTCGAACCGCTTCCTGCATCCACTGATTTCTTTGAATTCCAATAGACATCGCTATTGCTTTAGGTTTTGAAGCTGTTCCTTTCAGGCTCAACATCCTCTAAGAAGCTCTGCGTGTTCATTTGAGCACGTGTGCGAAGGTGTGCACAAGCGCAGTGCTGGGTCAGCGAACTAGCAGGTTCTGAGGTAAGGAGCCTTACGTACCCCTTGCTTCTCATTAGCGCTTTGCTAAGGGATGCCTGAAGGTGTGCGAGAGAAGGGTTCAGTTTTGACTCTTGCCGAAGTGCCAGCTGGACATGGAGTCTACTGGGAAGGTCACTGGGTGAGCAAGGGGAGCCGGCTGGCTGACCTTCTCGTGCTTATTTGCATGTCTGTTGCCTAAAAGTTAGGGGCATTCTTGCTTAAAAAAACCTCAAAGCCTGAAAGTGGAAGTGAGTAAACTATTTGCGTGTTAGAAAATATGCCAGATACAGTGTGGGTGAACCGTGCTGTAGCCTGCAGCCCTGGGAGACGGAGAGAGAAGGAGCAGTTGTTGAGAGACGTGTCTGCAGCAGAGGTGAGGCAGGTCTTTGTGCTCCTGCTGCAGGCTGCCAGGAGCAGAGCTGAGCCCCCAGCGCCTGCAGAGCAGTGACTGTCGGTGAAGAGTAGCAAAGAAACATCGGACATTACGTGAGCCGATTCCGTGAATAGCAGTGCAGAAAGGCCTGTCTGCATTCATGTCTGCCAGACTGGCACATCCCCTCAAATGCAGAGAGGTGCTCGCTCAGCCAAGTCCCCCATAGCTGGGCAGCAAACTATGCACCGGGTGAATGGCCGGGCCACAGCGGTTCCTTTCTCTCAGCTGTGGGAGCTGTATTGTGGCAGCAAGAAAAGGGCTGTTGCTAGGATTTCCTGAGGATGGCTGTCTCACCCACAGATGATTATTCACAACTTCTAAGTAGATGTATTCTAAACCCACGTCCTTCCCCCCCTCCCCGGAAAAATCATATTTGTTTAAAACTCTTTGTTTAAACACTTGGCTTGCAGGTGGGGAAGTATTGCTCATGCTTTGTTATGAAGGCAGCATAATTCAGCTTCTCAGACTTCTGGGCAAGAGCCTGAACTACTGCCATTTAACAGGGGGTTTATTTTCCATTTTGCTTTTTACTGGGCATCGCTACAATTTAAAGATGGACCTTGTCACTGCCAAAGAACACCTGGCGAAAGAGTTGTTCCTTTTTCCTCAGCTCTGGCTCTGGCACAGGCTACAGCAGCTGCTAAACCTGCTGCTTCTGGCCATCTGAAGTTCAAAATAAATCTACCGAGCAGTACCATATGTGCATCTTTCTCTGAATTTTATCGGTTGTCTGCTTTGCTGTCTCCCTCAGGCCTTTTCCTGGCTGGACAGGCTCCAGTCTCATATCTCACCCTGCAGCGAGGGAGTGCTGGTTCATACTGGTGCAGCGCAAGATCAGCAGTGCATGGCCACATTCACACGTGAAGGATTACAGTCTTTAAGCCTCATTCAAATTGAGACGTGTGAAGTTGGTGAAAAGACTCTCCAGGGATTTCAGCAGGCTTTAGGGAGAAGTGTGTGTCATTACAAGATGCAGAGCAGTGGATAGGACACTTGAACGGATAATGGGAGATGTAAATTTTATTTTTGGTTAGGTTACTTATCTGCCTGCTCTCACTTCTTGCCTCTTTTTCCATATCTGGGAATAATTAAATATGCCTTTCTGGTGAAAAGCTTTGAGCTCTGTTGATAAAAAGTGGTAGATAATGCTTGTGTGTTGTTACCATTATTGCTTGTGAGAGTTAGTTTTTAAAGAGCTCTTTCAAAAATCATTAACACAACAAAATGTTAGTGAAAAGGTAGCTGCTTCTCTCTAAACTTGATGAAAGGGGTAAGAAAATTCCAAATCTGATCTGCTGCCATGGGTCATTGAATAGCAGATATGGTATGTGTGCGTCTTCTTGTTTAAAAAATAAAATCGGCTCATCTAGAAAGTTATTTAATTCCATGTGCTTACATGCTGTAACAATCGTTTGTCCTTGAGGAAACAGATAACTGAAAAAAAAGGTTTGAAAATGGAAAGAAACAACTGAGGCATAAACATTTTTATCTAAACTAAAGCAGAAAGTTTGGTTTAGATGAGCCGATGCATCACCCCGCGGCTGTTGGTAGATGGCAGCCTCTGTCCTTACGCAAAGCGGCTCTGGAAGAGGTTCCAGCTGCCTGCAGATGCTTTCTTTGGGCCTGTGTGCTCCCACCTGCTGATGCCGCATCTCAGCAGGACGCGAAAGAATTTGCCCGTTTGTAGGAAGAAGTTTCAGAAGCAATTCCAAACACAATCCAGCTTAGAGCTAATAATGGACAGGCTTTACCGCATTAATTGCATGTTATAGCATGGATTTGGGAGATAGCCACTGTTGGGGTATGTTTCCAATCAATAAGTGTAGGTGAAAGCCTTTTTGACATTTGGTTCACCAGAGCTCTTACCCTGACATTTCAAGCAGGCTGTGCTGCGGCCGAGCGGTTTCTCCGCAGTGTCAGGACGAAGCTGGGTGTGTTGCTGCTGTGTTTCTGGCTGGAGCGGCGTGAGCCCACCCTGCCGATGACTCATCCCTTGGAGCCGCTCAGAATATCACACTCTGCCCTGCTGCTTTCCTTTTCTTATTAAACTGATGCATTTGGGTCTCGCACGGTGTTGGCGTTTCATTTACAAACCTCTCTTTTTCCCGTAAAGGAAAGATGGCTGCCAGCCCTGCTTTATCCTGATGTTCAGTACTCAAACAGGGTTTTTTCTGTGCCTTGCCTGAATGACATCGGACAAAGATGTTTTATTTAAAAGCAGAACAACCAAACGCATTAAGCACCTTAGAAAGAACATTTTTCAGAGCTTAACTGGTTTTTGGTAGCCTCTCCGTTTTGGTTTTTACCTTCCAAAATTGGCTGCTTCTGCATAAGTTTCAGACTCAATTTTCCCTTTTCTCCCAGCAAGCACTGAATCGGGATCTTTAAGCCAGCAAACAAGACCTCTGTTCCTTCTCTGCCACCCTGTCTGTGAGTCCGTGCTGGAGTATTTCAGCACCAGAGTTTACAACAGTGAATAGAATAAGATAAGCAGTGAAACAGACTCACAGCTCTGCTGTTTCTTTCTCCCTCACTCACACAGAACGCGACTGCTCCATTAAATGAGGCATGGACATACCTTGAAATTAAAGGACTGTGTTGTCACAAGTGAAAATGGATATAAATAAATCTACCTCTCCCTAATGTTTTTAAATTTTTGTTGGTTTTCCAGGTGACCCAAAAATTAAGATACTGACAGCTATGAAGAAGTCATGAGGTGAGACTCCAAATGCTGCAGTGGGTTTTGCAAAGACCAACTGATGGACTTTAAGGCAAGTAGGTCTGTGCAATGACATTTGCTCTGGCAACCCATGGGGAGCCACGTCCATGAAAAAGGCCATCCGGCTGAGGACTGCGCTGGAGCAGACCCTCGTCATGTATCAGTGGTATACTCAGGCTTGAAAAATGTAGTAGAAAAGAGGTGCAGTGAGGACTGATTGTCTTGATTTTGTTTTTCAAACTAGGGCATTGTGCTAGTGAGCACACCTAGTGCGCCACATTGACTCAGATTTATTGGAAACAAGTTTTATTTTGTTAAAGACTGTAAGAATCATTAAGAAAACCCATTTATTGTTCTTACAGATAAATACAAAGTCAGGATTGCTGTTCTCCATGTAGATGTGTAACTAAGATAAACATGTTGTCCTGGTTTGAGCTAGGACAGAACCAATTCTTCTTTTTAGTAATTTTACTTTTCATTTAAGTCTCTTCTAAGTGCCTGCACTCTCTGAATTTATTGGCAAGTTTTTCAGTGTCTGCTAGCAGTGATAAGGCTCAATGTTTATAGTTATTGCTGGAGTAACAGTAGGAATGGTGTGGAGAAAGGCTCTTGCTTATACTTATTCCTATGGAAACCAAAGTCACTGCTTGGCTCTGCTAACTTTCTTATGTGCCGTAAGGCAAAGGGCGTAAAAGGGTCGCACCTGCGGGGAGGAGCGGGACGGACAGGTGACCCAAATCTGACCAACGCAGTGTTCCATCCCATACGCATCACACCCTGTATAAAGCTGAGGGATCACAAGGGTCAAGCTCCCTTCGTCTATGGCCAGCATCCAAAGAGGACTCTCTCCGTTTCTTCTGCCTTTGATCCTGATCTGTGCGTTCCTGAATCCAGTTCCCATCTGCTGCTGAGTCCAGTCTGGGACTTTCCCAGGGCCTGCCCTGCAGATTCTGGGGTGATGTGATCATCATCGGGGGAGCTCAGTATTGGTTTTGTATATATTTGTATATTTTCATTATTTTTCCTATGATTATCCCTTTTTTGTTGTTGTTTTATTGATATTTTTTCGTTAAAGCTGTTTTAGTTTTTCCAACCCCTAAGTCTCTCTCCCTTTTTCATTTCCCTTCCCCTCTGGGCAGGGAAAGGGTTAATAGAGAGCATCTGTCCTTTGTTTAAGAGCCAACCCAGCCTTAAACCTTGACAGATTCACTGGCGAGCAAGGTGGGTCTGGCTTGAACCAGAGCTTCGACAGGTTGCCAGAATAGTCCGAATTCCAGCATCGGTGGGAGGAGACCCAGAGAAGTCAGTTGAGAGTGTATCATCAGATTTGTTCCCTTGAGAGTCTTGAGCAGCTGGAAATTAAAACAGACAGCTCACATCATGTCCTTGTTGAGCACAATCTTACATTGTGTCTTTTTAGAGTTCTGTTCGGAGTTAAGTGCCGCAAACATTCCAGGAGGAAGAGTCAGAACCAGAGGTAATTGTCAAATCCTTATCTCTGAAGGAGTTGTGAAATATGAGAAAATAGTTTAGCTGTTGTGAAGGTGAGCCACTTATCACCCGGGATAACAGGGCTGATACCATGGGCTTGAATGGTAGAGCAGCCAGGCAGTTGGGATCCCTGGCTAGAGACAGAGGCATTGGTAAAGCGCTTGGGAAAAAACCAAACGTTCTCAGCCGCTGGAGGTGACTCTTGTCAGCCGTAAAGGGCAGGTATCCCTTTAAGGACAATATTGTATGCTGCCCGAGGAAATGGAGCACCATGGAAAAAGGCATTACGTACCTGAGAGAATTAGCTGTGCGAAAGGTGATTTATAGTGACTGGCAGGGGATTATAGACCCTGACGAAACGCCATGCAACCGACCTGTGTTGCGGAAGGTGCTGCAGAGTGCACCATCGACATGTTCCCACACAATGTCAACATTGGGCTGGGGAAGAGATGCCGAGACACCAACTGTGAATGAAGTGGCTAACAAAATGCAGTGGTGTGAAGACATTGTCTCTCATCTCCTACGGGCCTGTGTCTCAGCTGTGGAAAAACTGACTAAGAAATCCGAGATGTTGCTTGAAAAACTGACAAACTGTCCAGCATGGAGAATAGATTCAATTCTTCTCCTTCAAGGGCCCGCATTGCAGTCATTAAGAGAAGTCTCCCTCCTATAAGACCAGCTCGAGAGAAACAGAACACGCCACGAGGTGCCCTGTGGTTTCTCCTGTGTGATTATGGAGAGGACGTGATGAGATGGGGTGGAAAACTTACTGATGCCCTACAGGCATGAGTACACAAGTTGCAAGGTAANAAAGGAAGAATTATTTTTAATGAGGCCCTGAACAGCAACAGGCCTTTGAACGAATTAAACAAGAGGTTGCACATGCGGTAGCCCTTGGGCCAGTTCAAACAGGATCAGACATTAAAAATGTGCTGTACACTGCATCCAAGGACAGTGGTCCTACCTGGAGCCTCTGGCAGAAAGCACCTGGGAGACTCAAGTTCGACCCCTAGGATTTTGGAGTCAAGGATACAAAGGCTCCAAGGCCAATTATACGCCAACTGAAAAAGAAATACTGGCAGCATATGAAGGAGTTCAAGCTGCTTTGGAAGTGANCTCCAGTGAATGGTTCTTCGGTCAAAGTAGATGGGCTTCAGATCCCTATGCAGCAGATGTAAGTAAGGGGAGTGAAAGAGTAATCCATGTGAGCATGAACCCATTTGTTGATAGCATATGTGCAAAATTAGAGGTGCCCTGCCTCTAGCCAGGTGAAGGAGAGGGACAACCAACTTTATTGGACCTTGTGAATTCGATGGCCTGGCACATTAGAACCACAAAGGTGTAAAGCCCTGGTAGACACTGGTGCACAGTGCACCCTAATGCCATTGAATCGTAAAGGGACAGAATCCGTCACTATTTCTGAAGTGACGGGGGGATCTCAAGAACTGACTGTAGTGGAGGCCGAGGTAAGTCTCACTGGAAATAAATGGGAAAAGCACCCCATTGCGACTGGCCAGATGCTCCGTGTATCCTTGGCATAGACTGCCTGAGGAGAGGGTGTTTTAAGGACCCAAAAGGGTATCGGTGGGCTTTTGGTATAGCAGCTGTAGAGACTGAGGACATTAACAGCTGTCTACTTTGCCNTGGAAGTGATTGGCACTGAAGCACAGCTCGTCCTTGCGCCCCAATTGCCAGTACTGGGCTGGATGTTCAAGGGTAAGGTTCCTTCTACTCATCATGCCACCAATCCTACATGGAGTGAATGGGTCACACGAATCANAGGTGCCCTGCCTCTAGCCAGGTGAAGGAGAGGGACAACCAACTTTATTGGACCTTGTGAATTCGATGGCCTGGCACATTAGAACCACAAAGGTGTAAAGCCCTGGTAGACACTGGTGCACAGTGCACCCTAATGCCATTGAATCGTAAAGGGANCCTACATGGAGTGAATGGGTCACACGAATCACACAGCAGGCTCGAGTAGGAAACCCCAATTATACAGGAATCTTAGAATTGATCATGGACTGGTCAGAAGGCAAAGCCTTTAGAATGCCACCAGAAAAGGTGGTGACATGGACTGAAGAACCCCCACCATATAATGAACTACGAGGGAATGACAAGCGGTATGCCCTGTTCACTGATGAATCCTGTAGTCTTGTAGGAAAACATCGGAGGTGGGAAGCTGCTGCATGGAGTCTACACAACAAGTCGCAGAAGCAGCTGAGGAAGAAGGTGAATCAAGTCAATTTGCAGAGGTGAAAGCCATCCAGCTGGCTTTAGACATTGCTGAAGGAGAAAAGNGGGATCTCAAGAACTGACTGTAGTGGAGGCCGAGGTAAGTCTCACTGGAAATAAATGGGAAAAGCACCCCATTGCGACTGGCCAGATGCTCCGTGTATCCTTGGCATAGACTGCCTGAGGAGAGGGTGTTTTAAGGACCCAAAAGGGTATCGGTGGGCTTTTGGTATAGCAGCTGTAGAGACTGAGGACATTNTCAGTGCTCTATACTGACTCATGGATGGTGGCGAATGCCTTGTGGGGGTGGTTAAAGAGGTGGAAGCGAAGCAATTGGCAGCGCAGAGGTAAACCTATTTGGCCACTGTGGTAAGATATTGCTGCCCAGCTAGAGAAACTAGTCGTAAAGGTACGTCATGTAGATGCCCACGTACCTAAAAGTNAGCTGTCTACTTTGCCCGGTCTCTCAGAGGTCCCTTCTGTTGTGAGGTTGCTCAAGGCTGAAGAACAGTGGGTGCCAATTGCCACTACGATGGTTCATTGGCGACAATATCACACCAACCAAGGCTCCATGATCCCCATCCATAAGCTGATCCATCAACTAGAGAGCCAAGGAGTGATCAGCAAGACTCGCTCACCCTTTAACAACCCTATATGGCTGGTGCAAAAGGCTGATGGAGAATGGAGGTTAACAGTAGATTATCATGGCCTGAATGAAGTCACACCATTGCTGAGTGCTGCCATGCCGGACATGCTGGAACGGCAGCATGAACTGGAGTCAAAGGCAGCCAGGTGGTATGGTACAATTGACATTGCTAATGTGTTTTTCTCTATTCCNAAGCAGATCGGGCTGCTAAAGTGGTCCAGATATATTTGGACTGGAAACATAAAGGTGAACTGTTTTTAGCTCAGTTAGCCCATGACACCTCAGGTCATCAAGGGAGGGATGCAGCATACAGATGGGCTTGTGTCCAAGGGGTGCACTTAACCATGGGTGCTCTTGGGGAGGTTAATGATTGTGAAACACACACCGCAATCAAGAAGCTAAACAGTTGAAACCTTTGTGGTATTGGGGGTGGTTGTTGAAACACAAGTACGGGGAAGCCTGGCAAATTGACTATATCATGCTTCCTCAAACCCACCGGGGTAAGTGCTGTGTGCTTACAATGGTGGAAGCAAGCACCAGATGGCTGGAGACATATCCTGTGCCCCATGCCACTGCCCGGAACACCATCCTGGGCCTTGAAAAGCAAGTCTTGTGGCGACACGGTACTCCAGAAAGAATTGAGTCGGACAACGGGACTCATTTCAAAAACAATTTTATAGCCAACTGGGCCAAAGAACACGGCATTGAGTGTGTGTATCATATCCCCTGTTGTGNTCTGCTGTCTGCCACGGACTGATCCAGACTGCTCTGTATCCTGAACACCAGCAATACAGTGATGGACATCATTGTATGGGGTAACACAGCAGCAGTAATTTTTGAGAAATGTGAGAAAATAATCTAAATTCTTTTGAAAGCCGGTTTTGCTATAAAAAGAGGCAAGGTCAAGGGACCTGCACGAGAGATCCAGTTCCTGGGAATTAAGTGGCAGGATGGGCATCACCAGATCCCGAGGTATGTGATTAACAAAATGACAGCTATGTCCCCACCAACTAACAAAAAGGAAACACAAGCCTTCTTCGGGTTGTGGGTTTCTGGAGAATGCATATTCCAAATTATAGCCAGATTGTACGCCCTCTCTATCAAGTGACCCAAAGGAAGAATTATTTTTAATGAGGCCCTGAACAGCAACAGGCCTTTGAACGAATTAAACAAGAGGTTGCACATGCGGTAGCCCTTGGGCCAGTTCAAACAGGATCAGACATTAAAAATGTGCTGTACACTGCATCCAAGGACAGTGGTCCTACCTGGAGCCTCTGGCAGAAAGCACCTGGGAGACTCAAGTTCGACCCCTAGGATTTTGGAGTCAAGGATACAAAGGCTCCAAGGCCAATTATACGCCAACTGAAAAAGAAATACTGGCAGCATATGAAGGAGTTCAAGCTGCTTTGGAAGTGATTGGCACTGAAGCACAGCTCGTCCTTGCGCCCCAATTGCCAGTACTGGGCTGGATGTTCAAGGGTAAGGTTCCTTCTACTCATCATGCCACCAATCCTACATGGAGTGAATGGGTCACACGAATCACACAGCAGGCTCGAGTAGGAAACCCCAATTATACAGGAATCTTAGAATTGATCATGGACTGGTCAGAAGGCAAAGCCTTTAGAATGCCACCAGAAAAGGTGGTGACATGGACTGAAGAACCCCCACCATATAATGAACTACGAGGGAATGACAAGCGGTATGCCCTGTTCACTGATGAATCCTGTAGTCTTGTAGGAAAACATCGGAGGTGGGAAGCTGCTGCATGGAGTCTACACAACAAGTCGCAGAAGCAGCTGAGGAAGAAGGTGAATCAAGTCAATTTGCAGAGGTGAAAGCCATCCAGCTGGCTTTAGACATTGCTGAAGGAGAAAAGTGGTCAGTGCTCTATACTGACTCATGGATGGTGGCGAATGCCTTGTGGGGGTGGTTAAAGAGGTGGAAGCGAAGCAATTGGCAGCGCAGAGGTAAACCTATTTGGCCACTGTGGTAAGATATTGCTGCCCAGCTAGAGAAACTAGTCGTAAAGGTACGTCATGTAGATGCCCACGTACCTAAAAGTTGGGCCACTGAGGAACATCAAAACAACCAACAAGCAGATCGGGCTGCTAAAGTGGTCCAGATATATTTGGACTGGAAACATAAAGGTGAACTGTTTTTAGCTCAGTTAGCCCATGACACCTCAGGTCATCAAGGGAGGGATGCAGCATACAGATGGGCTTGTGTCCAAGGGGTGCACTTAACCATGGGTGCTCTTGGGGAGGTTAATGATTGTGAAACACACACCGCAATCAAGAAGCTAAACAGTTGAAACCTTTGTGGTATTGGGGGTGGTTGTTGAAACACAAGTACGGGGAAGCCTGGCAAATTGACTATATCATGCTTCCTCAAACCCACCGGGGTAAGTGCTGTGTGCTTACAATGGTGGAAGCAAGCACCAGATGGCTGGAGACATATCCTGTGCCCCATGCCACTGCCCGGAACACCATCCTGGGCCTTGAAAAGCAAGTCTTGTGGCGACACGGTACTCCAGAAAGAATTGAGTCGGACAACGGGACTCATTTCAAAAACAATTTTATAGCCAACTGGGCCAAAGAACACGGCATTGAGTGTGTGTATCATATCCCCTGTTGTGCACCACCCTCCAGAAAAATCGAACAATACAATGGGCTGTTAAAAACCACCCTGAAAGCAATGGGTGGTGGAACATTTAAAAATTGGGGTAAGCATTTGGCACAAGCCACCTGCTTAGTTAACAGCAGGGGATCCATCACTTGAGCTGACCCCGCCAGACCTTTTATGTATGGCAGACGGGGTAAAGTCCCTGTGGTGCACAAAAGGAATTTGTTGGGGAAAACTGTTTGGGTTTTTCCTGCTTCGGGCAAAGGCAAACCCATTCATGGGATTGCTTTTGCTTAAGGACCTGGATGTACATGGTGGGTGATGCTGAAAGATGGTGAAGTCCCCCCTCAAGGGAATCTAATTCTGGGTGAGAATACTCAATTTTGAGCTGTATGATGTCAATTGCTTCATAATACTAACAGTGTTCAATAAGTGTCTTTCAGGATAGTATTGCGGTGATGAAACCAGAGCTAGCTTCATCAGGTGGCATCCAGTAATCTCCTCAAGGCCGACATCTTTAACCCACAGCCCGTTGGCACGAACCGCAACAAACTTCATACCATCTCTCTTGCCCTGAGGGACTGCTACGATAGATGGAAGCCTGCAGTCAGGAAGTAAATGAACTCAACAAACTTTTGTGTAGAAAGATAAATCATAAATTAGTGATCTGTATATATGCATATATCTGAGGACAAAAAGCAGTAGTGACCTGAGCATGAGGCAAATGGTATGGAATAAGGGGTGGAATGTCCTGGTTTGAGCTAGGACAACCAATTTTTCTTTTTAGTAATTTTACTTTTCCATTAAGTCTCTTCTAAGTGCCTGCACTCTCTGAATTTATTGGCAAGTTTTTCAGTGTCTGCTAGCAGTGATAAGGCTCAATGTTTATAGTTATTGCTGGAGTAACAGTAGGAATGGTGTGGAGAAAGGCTCTTGCTTATACTTATTCCTATGGAAACCAAAGTCACTGCTTGGCTCTGCTAACTTTCTTATGCGCTGTAAGGCAAAGGGCGTAAAAGGGTCGCACTTGCGGGGAGGAGCGGGATGGACAGGTGACCCAAACCTGACCAACGCAGTGTTCCATCCCATACGCATCATACTCCGTTTCTTCTGCCTTTGATCCTGATCCGTGTGTTCCTGAATGCAGTTCCCATCTGCTGCTGAGTCCAGTCTGGGACTTTCCCAGGGCCTGCCCTGCAGATTCTGGGGTGATGTGATCGTCATCGGGGGAGCTCAATATTGGCTTTGTATATATTTGTATATATTTCATTACTTGTCCTATTATTATCCCTTTTTTGTTGTTGTTTTATTGTTATTGTTTCATTAAAGCTGTTTTAATTTTTCCAACCCCTAAGTCTCTCTCCCTTTTCTGTTTCCCTTCCCCTTCTGGGCAGAGAAAGGGTTAATATAGAGCATCTGTCCTTTGCTTAAGAGCCAACCCAGCCTTAAACCTTGACACCTTATTGCCGAATGAGAATCTCAGCAGCCCGGTAGCAGAGCTCAGCTTTCCACTGCCTGCACTCAGCCACATTTAAGTTATGTGACTGCTCCTAGTCTGCCTCAATGCCAAGTCATCCAGCTTAGGTGAAATAACCATTCCAGCAGCGGCACAACGCTGTGCAATTGTGGCCCCTGCTTCTGAAGGCACCATGCAACCGTGCCTTTGGCTGCTGGGACGTGAGGTGCTCCAGCGCTGTGCCGTTCCTCAGCACTAGGTAGCTCCACGGGATTTACAAACAGCACATACACCTATTGCAACTCTTCTGATAAATCTACTCACCCTTTCAAGAACTAAATAAACATTCACAAAGTATACAGAACAACATCAGGACAACGCCGCAGCTGACTCTGTGTGCCTGCCACTTGCGTATATAGAAGTACATAGAGAAAAGAGGTAAAAGAGGAGCAGTAGAGCCCTCAGGTTGATGCTGATTTCCAAGAGCGACTCAAATTAAGATCTTCAGGATCCGCCCTCATCATTTGGGCACCTGTATGAAAGTTACACACCAAACACAGGCCATGCTCGCTGCGGAGTCTCCCACGAAGGTAAATCCCTGCCCACTGAATGGCCTGATGCGAGGTGTGGCAAGCTCGCAGGTGTCCCATCGCTGCCAGCAGAAGTCAAGCTTGGGGCTGCAGCGAGTGCTGCTTCACAAAATGGGGGCTGAGACACCTGTGTTCATTTTTCCTTTGGAGGGAGGGGTTGCCTGTAGCATTACAAATGTTGTGTGTCATAAAAAGTGTAGCTGTGTCTTCCATCCTCAGCCATGTTGTGGTGCTGGTGTTGTCCTTGCGATGACCGTTAGTGGGAGGCTGGGCAGGGATGTGAAATGCACGCATAACCCCAGCGCAATTTGCTCTGTTTACAAGCAAGCATCAGCCGTTGCACAGAAGTGGTCAAACAACAAGCAGGGCAGAGACACTCCTTAGGAACCTCATCTCTGTGCCAAGGCTCTGGTTTCCAGGAAGCAATTTTTCCCTCAAGAATTATTTAATCAGAGAAAAATCTTCCGGTACTTACAGACACAACTGCTGCTATATAGAACTTGGCGTTACAAAGAAAGTAACCACAACATGGGACGGCTTCCGGACGCTGAACGTTTTCTGAAGTGATAGGAGAGAGGATGTGGAATATCGTACATAGCAGCGTCACCTGCTACGCACAGTAACTTTCAGAGTTCTAACCTTTGACAATCGGGTAAAGGCATGTATTATAGAAATTTTATCCTAATGCCCAAGGTATGATTCATTCAATCCATTTCTCATTTATTTCCTACGTTCAGAAAATGCTTTCTAGGCAGTCTGCAAGTCCTGCTATTGCAAGTCATTTCTGCCTGGCTGGAGAAAGAAATATGATTGGTACAGTAAAGAAACAAGAAAGAAGGAAAAGTAGGGTCTGTGCTCCACGTACAAAAAGGCGCATGTTGATTTGATTTGCTTCCCGTGAATTTAATCAGTGCAAATGCAGATGGGGGAAGAGTGTTAGTGAGAGCAATGGGTCATTTTTATCCCTTTTTTCCTTGACCTGCTGAATCGATCTACCCTGCTGCCAGGAANATTTGATTTGCTTCCCGTGAATTTAATCAGTGCAAATGCAGATGGGGGAAGAGTGTTAGTGAGAGCAATGGGTCATTTTTATCCCTTTTTTCCTTGACCTGCTGAATCGATCTACCCTGCTGCCAGGAAAATCAGAATCACACTGACAGAAGCATCTGTCCTATATAGGCAGAAGAGAATTTATGTTGTAATATAGCACTTAAAATTCACAAACTTTCCACAAGTGACTGATGGCTCTTATCCGGATTAAGGAAAAATGGTGTGGCAGAAAACAAGGGATTCCCTCGGGTACTTTTAAGATCCCCAAGAAAGTCGAGAAGCCCGTGCTCGGAGTCCGGGGAGATGGGCGTGCACGGCACAGCAGAGGTCGAAGAAGTTGCGGGGGACTCCTTAGCTCGGGTGCGAGCACCTGTGAGGCGGTGACGAGCACCGCGACTGCGGAGGCACGGGCCGGGCAGGAGCCCCGGGGGCCCCAGGCCGGGCACCGG
>VZSC01003591.1:0-16572 GCA_013398225.1 Steatornis caripensis
TCACCCCCACAGAGTGTCACCCCCCTAGAGCGTCACCCCCATAGCGCATCACCCCTGTGCTGGTCCTGAGCCCAGGTTTGGGAACCCTGAGGGACGTACGCAGGCACTTACCCCGGGCTGCGGAGCGGCGGGGCGGAAGCGCAGGTCCCTCTGCTCCCGCTCCTGCTGGTTGAGGGTGCTGAGCAAGCTCTGCAGGCGCTCGATGTACTGGATGGCGCTGCGCAGGATCTCCACCTTGGGCAGCCGCTGGTTGGGGTTGAGCAGGGTGCTGCGTTTCAACGCCTCGAAGGCTTCGTTCACCTTCTTCAACCTGCGTTTCTCGCGCAGGGTAGCTGCCCGTCGCCGGTCGATGGAAACCGTCTTCCGCTTGCAAACCTTGCAGGCCCAGGGCAGGCATTGCCCAGGGCAGTGCTCGGGCAGGGCTGAGTCCTTCTCCTCCAAAGCCACCCTGCTCTCGGAACACAGGGCCACCTCGGGCCNGCCCGGGGCAGTGCTCGGGCAGGGCTGAGTCCTTCTCCTCCAAAGCCACCCTGCTCTCGGAACACAGGGCCACCTCGGGCCGCTCGGGGAACGCCGCCGGCTCATAGCCCTGCAAACGAGAGCCCAGGAAATTTTCTCCATCGTAAAACCTCTGGTCTGGGAAAAAATAAGGGTTGGTCTCGAAGAGCTCCATGGGCGCGCGGGCAGCTCGGGGACGTGTGTGCGGTTCGGGGACGGCTGCTCCCTCTCCCCACGCCAACTGTTTGGTGCCATTTAAACCCCGGCGCTGGCATTAAATCACGGAGATAAATATAGAAAACCTAAAGGAAACCTGAGCCCGCCCTAAGCTGCTGCCTCACATCAAAACTTGTCCATCTGATTTCATGTGCTCTCCCTGCGGGGATTACGCTGCCCAGACCGTGGCCGTGCTGGGGGGGCCTGGGGGAGCTGGCACGACGGGGAAGGGCAGTCCTGCCGCCCCGCGAACAAGGGCTCTGTTTGAGCCCAGGGGTGCCATTGGGGACGACGAGTGGCTGCCAGCTCCCCGCGGCATTCCGGCATCATCTGGTCCCTTCAGTTATGGACGGGTTGGGGGGGAGCCCACGGTGGCCTCGTGGGCAGCCAGGGCACCCTCATCTCTTCGTGGCTGCCCCCCTCCATCCCACAGCACCCCGTGTCCACGCCTTCCGTCGCGATTCGACTCGACCCTGGCACAGCATCCTTCGCTGCTCGTCCTTTCCCACCTCCCTGCCCCTCACAGCTCCTGCTCGCCACCCGTATTTCCCATGGCCTCATCCTGATGGCGCATGTCGCAGCGTAAGGCCCTGACCCTGCTTCTGCTGAAACCGTGGATAAGCGGAGGAATCCAGCCCCAGGAGGGACATCCCAATGCAGGCGATCCCAGGATCCAGCTCTTTCCCTGAGGGCCTCACCGCTCAGCACCCGTCCCAGCGCCAGCCCCTGCGCTCTGCCGCCTGTTCCGCCTGTGTGCCCCGAAGGAATGGAGCGGGCAGGCAGGAGCGGGCAGGCAGGAGCGGGCAGGAGCACACCAGGCTCAGCCCTTGCTCCACTATGGTCTTCCTGAGGGTCCCTGGCCAAGTCCCTCATCCTAAGGCTGCATTTTTGGCACAAAATCCACATTTGTGGCTTCTGCCATGCACCAAACCCTACGACACCTTCTGCTGTGCGTCCCCGCTCCATGGAGGAGATCCCCTCCCACGCCGGCGCTGGCTCATCCGAGCTGTTCTCTGGTGCCAGCCTCCGTATGCGCACATAGCCAGAGCCCCAACACCACCCTGCCACACTCCTGTCCCAGCGAAGACGCATTGTTCCCACCTTCCCAGTGGGGAAACCNGCGTCCCCGCCCCATGGAGGAGATCCCCTCCCACGCCGGCGCTGGCTCATCCGAGCTGTTCTCTGGTGCCAGCCTCCGTATGCGCACATAGCCAGAGCCCCAACACCACCCTGCCACACTCCTGTCCCAGCGAAGACGCATTGTTCCCACCTTCCCAGTGGGGAAACCGAGGCACGATCATGGACGCCGCATGGGCAGCAGCGTGGGTGGGATTTTAACCGAGCCCCAGCCCTTCCCTGCTGACTCCAACTGCTCAGCCACATCTCTCGTGCTTTGTCGTTAATTCAGAAGGGTGTTTTTTTTCCATCGGGAGCATCAGAAACCATCTCCCATCTCCTCCTATTCCTGCTCCGGGCCAGATTCCAGCGGAGGGATCGGTCAGTGGAAAGAATGTCAGCAAAGAGAAAGGCCAACCCTGCCGGGATTTTCCTTCCCCAAATCCCCCTCCCTGGAGAGGCTACGGCGCAGCGCATTCCCCGTGGCCGCCAACAGCACCGTCGCTGGTTTTGGGTTGATTTCTAGGCTTTTTGTAACACGCCACAATGTTCTTCTCTCTCTGTACCGATTTCTTTGGGGCCAGGAGCCTTATAACACGTCCTCATCCTGATTTCAGCTCTCCCGGGGTCTCAGCCCTGGGGATTTGCTCTCCCCACGGTTTTTAGCATCAATAAAACATTTGCAGTGAGGAAAGCAGCACTTACAGCCTCAAGGCTCACACTTGGCGCAGCCCCTGTGCTCCCCAGGATCAATCAAACCCCAGAAATACTTAAGAAGGAAAGAAACCAGAGCGCCAGCTTGGCCCCTGCGTTAGGCAAAAGCACGGAAGCGGTTAGGAAGAGGCAGAATGCGTCCCCGAGAGTTTGCTGAGGAGCCAGCGGCGGGCACAAAGGTGTTACGCAGACATAACCTGGGGTTTACACCAATTTCACGTCGTCACGTCAAGCAGTTTGACCCGCGCCTGGGGGTCTTTATCAACGGCCCTTGCTGGTGGACGTGACCGCAGTGAGCCTCTCGAGCTGCAGGCAGGTCCCTGGGCGAAGGATGCCTGCAGGACCGCCCCGGCTCTACCATATAAATGGGGTTTTTTTAATTGCGAGAGGGCGTTTGGAGGGTGAGGAACCTGGCGGTGACATAACCGGCTCTGTCGGGCACGTGGCGGACCCGCACAAGAGAGCGGTCAAGCATTTAGCACTTCATAAAAGAGGGGCAGCATCGGCAGCGCCTTTCGGTGGCCTTTCCCCAGCCAGGCGAGGAGCAGGGAGGGACGCGGCTCCGGCCAGCCCCGACGGGCCACTGAGGCCACCGTGTCCCCACGGCTGGGTGGGCAGCGGAGGCAGGAGGCAGCCCATGGAGTCGAGGAGGAAAGGGCACCCAGTGCCAGCACAGGATGGGGACTGGGGAATAGGGCCTCCGCACTGGAATGGCAGCTCCAGCACCTGCATTTGCTCCAGCACCTTTTGGGCGTTCTCATCCAGGCTGTCCATGCTGCCACAGGCACAGGCAGCCAGGATAACGCTGTGCCCACACGGCAGTGGCTCTGCTCCTCCGTCAGACCCTCTTTGCCAAGGATGACCCTAAGCCTGGACATAGTGAGGGGGGACAGCGGGGTCTGAGGTCCGTGGGTCCAGGGGACTCATCCTGCTGGGTATTGAATCAGGGATAACGATAACTGCTGGGCAAGTAGCCAACACCGAGGGATGCCGATATCTGGGCAACCCAGGGGCTCCCTTCATAGCCCGCACCCCCCTTGAGCACCCCACAAAGATGACTGCGGGGGGACGGACAAGCACGGCGGCTTTTCCTGGGTCCCATGGGTGCCCACGGCGGCTGCAGGCTGCGCCCCGGCTAATTCGGAGCCGGCGGGGGATTAGGGCTCTGCTGCCGGCTGTCAGGTTAGCCCGTGATGGATGGTGGCGGCTGGGAGGCACACAAAGGCGACGCTGTGTGAGCTCCGGGCAGAACGTGCTGCGATCCGTCACGGGGTGACCTTCCCTCGGCTGGCGGAGGCCTCACGGGGACGGCTCACCCCGTCACAGCCGGCGGGGACGGGCAGCCACGAGGCCCGAGCTAAAAATACCTGTCCATTGAGAAAATCTCAGCGAGGAGGGTTTGTCCTTGCTCCTCTGGGGCAGCCTCCCAGACCACGGCACGAGGTCGCGGAGAGATGCCCAGGGGCTGCCCAGGCTGTTTTGCTTTCCCACCATGGCCAATGGTCTTGATTTGCTGAGTTTTGGGAAAGCACATAAACACGTTGCAGCGCCGTGCACGACCCCACCTGGCGCGCGGAGCTGCACACGCTGCTTGCACGGCCGTGCCTGGAGCTGCACGGTCCCCGCACCGGAGCAGCGACGGTGGGGATGGTGCCAGCTGGCTCCTTCCATCGGAAAGGGCAGAAAAAGCAGTGGGGTTTAGGGGCTGGCAAAGCAAGCGTCTACACCCTGGGGTGCAGGCACCATCCCAGTGACGGGGAAAGAGAGGCCAAGGGTGGCCAGGACCCAGCAAAGCGATCATCCCGCTGGGATTTCAGCACAGGCAAGGGGTCCCACCAAAATGCTACTTCCAATGGGACCCACCTTCCCACACTCCCCAGACACCCCACCGCCCCACGTCCCCTCTCGCTTTCCAGGCTTGCCGACATCCCTTCCTGCCGCGGTGACAAGTCGTAACATATTTGGGAGCAGCTGCAGGCGGCGGGGAGATGCTTGGCCTTCTCCCCGCTCCCGGTCGAGGAATGTGGAGCAGATCTCTCCTCCGACACCCGGGATTTCCGACGTGCCTGCTCGCCGGAGATTTGGGATGGCGACAGCTGCTCGGCTGCGATGGGGCCACGGCAGAGCCTGCTCCTTCAGCCCCGTCCCTTGCACAGCCACGACTCGGCCCGCTGGGGATTTGGGGTTGGTTTTGGGTCCAGCCTGCAGGGAGCGATGGGGGACGGGGTCCTGCGGTCCGTCCCCAGCTGGGGTGAGCGCAGTGGTGGCAGGACCCTCTGACAGCACCTTCCTCACCCACACGTGCCAGCTTGCCCAGTTTGGGTTCACTGGTGCGCTGCGAGGGTGATGGGATGGGGCTGCTCATGCGCCTGCAGCACCGTGTCCCCACAGGGCTCGGCGTCCTTGGCCCCCACCTCGCCTGCAGCTCCAGGCACCAACCTCTGTGCCTCAGTGTCCCCACCATGAAACCAGGGATAACAACGAACGTACACAGTCCTTCTGGAGAAAGGTTCTATTTTGGCTGTTAATTATTATTCCAGGTTTGATCTGGGATAGAG
Organism: Steatornis caripensis; assembly: GCA_013398225.1. Classification (NCBI taxonomy): domain Eukaryota; kingdom Metazoa; phylum Chordata; class Aves; order Caprimulgiformes; family Steatornithidae; genus Steatornis; species Steatornis caripensis. The sequence goes on from VZSC01003591.1 coordinate 5,103, forward strand.
GGGTATCAACAGCGAGGTGCTGGTGGGTAGCCAGCCCCCAGTTGCTGGATCCCAGTCTGGGGACAATACTGGTTGCCCCAACACACCAATCCACTGGATCCCAGTCTGGGGACAATACTGGGTGCCCCAACACACCAATCCACTGGATCCCACTCTGGGGGTATTAGTGGCTGCCCTGACCTACAGCCCGTTGGATTTCAGTCTGCGGATCAAACCAGGTGCCCCAACACACCAGTCTGCTGGAGCCCAGCCCAGTGACCATACTGGGTGCCCGACCCCCCTGCTTGCCTACACTCATCGAGTGATGCTCTGCCCCGCTGCCATCATTAAACCTCCTGCATTTCTGCCCCGCTACGGCCTCCCTTGCTCCATGACCCCACGGCCTGGACATGGCCCTTCCCCTTCCCAGCCCCCAACCCTAAATTGCAGCTGGGGGAAGGATTCACCCAGCAGGACCCCCGCTATCGGACCCCACCGTGGGCTCCCTGGCACGTGAGAGGCTGCTCCTCCAGGCCCTGCGTGGTGGCACCGCCTGGGCTGTCCCCACACGTGTCACAGAGGGACGGGGCTGGCCTCGGGTTGTCAACAAGGGGCTGTTTTTTCGCGGAGTGATAGAGTCTGGCTCAGGCAAGCTGGAGGACAGGTGGGTGTTTGGAGGAAGACCCATGAATGCGAGGGATTCAGCAGTGACATATGGTGGCTATCCGACCCCCCGAGAGGGACAGCTGTCTGGGCCAGGGGGATGGCGCAAGGCCCGGCGATGGGACCTGGGGACAGCAGCGTCCCTCGGCACGGGGCAGCCCTGACGTGGGATGCCTGGATCCACGCGGGGACCACAGAAGGGGCCAGGAGGGAGCCGAGTGGCTGCAAGCCAGGTCTCCTGGGTGGGTGACACTTGTGTTGCCCCCATGGTGGGCACATTCCTGCTGGGGCTCATCCAGCCCCCATGGCCCTACTGGGAGCGGATGCTGCAGGATCAGGGTCCAGTGAACAGGGAAAAAAGGAGTCGGTGATGCTGACGTGGGTCTTTCGGGACATAAACTGGTGACTCCCACATTTTTCCGCCCCCACCCCATGGGACGGCAAATATCAGCACAAGGAGGGGTGACAGCTCCCACGCAGGGCAGCCCGTGGTAAATTGGAGAACCGGGGAGGGAGGGTTGTGGGGATTTCGTGGCTTCAGGGTGGGATGCCCAAAGGGAGAAGGGATGGCAAATCCTCCCCATGACATGCCAACAGCGATGCCAGAAAAGCCGATCCCTAGGGAGGGGCACCCAGCCCTTCCGGAGGCGCCTCACCCTGCAAATTCCCATCACGGGGGCAGAAGCTGCTGGCTCAGCCCACGCCACGAACGCCCAGGCTCGGTGCCCCCCCAGGCTGGTTTTCCCCCTCACGGAGGTATTCAGCCCGATGCGGGGGCCGTGCCTCAGCAACACCCCAACTCTCGCCGGCATGCTCAGCTGTTGGCTGTTCTGGCACGTGCTGTCGGGACCGGTCAAGCGCCTGGAGGATAATCCTGACCCCACAGCTTCGAGATCTGGGGCTGGGCAGGCAGCGCTGCACCCCACGGGGCTCCCCAGGTCACCCACCGCGGGGACATCCTGCACCCGACAAACTGATGGAGCCGGACCGCAGCTGGGGGAGGGTGAGGAAGGGCTGGGAGGGGTGAGAAAGGCTGGTGGGTATGGTGTAGGGAGCAGAAATGGGGTAGATGTGGGTTTGGGGTGCTGCCCACACCCCGCTGCGGAGGGTTGAGCTCCTTCCAGCCCGGCTCAGCCCCTGAGCAAACGCAGCGCCCGGCCGCCTGCGAGGAAAAATGCCTTGAAATGCAAATTTTCGGAGACCTGAGGTTGTGCCCGAGGATAACCCCTGCTTCCTTGGCTGGGTCACCCGAGGGTCCCAGGGGGCTGGGGGGCCGCTCCTTGCCAGGAGGGGTGCAGGAGCCGTCAGCCCTCTCCAGCCGCTGCGGCCGTGCGGTGCGGCCGACGGGAGAGGGCACCAGCAGCCCGGTTATCCCCACGTCGAGTCCAGATCTAGGGCTGCGCACCCCAAGTCAGAGGCCAAGAGCAGCTCAGACCCCTCTGAACTCCTTTTTTTGGGGGGTAAGGGGTAGGAAGAAATCCCCCCCACGTCCCTATGCAGGGCTCAGGGCGCAGACCCAGCCCTTTGCCTGGGGGCTGAGAGAGGGGGGATTGGGACCTGGAAATATTCCGGATGACCCCTTCATATCCGGCACTGATTCCTCATCAGGGATGAGCCCAGCTATTCATTTCCCACCTCCCCCCGGGGAGAAAAACCTCGAGGTTTGTTTTTTCCCGCGGCGTAATGACCCCAGCAGGTGCTTTTCCTGCCGGAGGGCTGAAAATAGCTCCCAGGGTTTGGCTTCCTCTGGCTCCTGCCCCCCTCCCAGTAACCCTTGTTCATCTTTTAGGCCAAGACACATCCCAATCCAGGCAGAGAAGGCTCCGGGCAAGTGAGGAAACTTCCCGGAAACCCTTTCCTTCGCATGTTTTTGTTTGGCTGGAGGCGAAATTGTCCTAAGGAAGGGATTTTGGGCCCCAGCTCCAGCAGCCACGCTCGCCCTTCAGTCTCTCTTCAGGAGCAGCTCAGCTTTCAGGGTTGTGCTTTGAGGGGTTTTTTCTTCCCTGCCTTCATATTTCTCCTGCGGGAGCTGCATCCTCTGTCCCTCACAGGATGCTCTTGCCCAGTCCTGTGTCACATCAATCCCTTTGGCCCCGTGGATTTAATTGCTTTTGGGGAGCGAGATGGCTGGGGGGAGCCGAACCCCTCAGCCACTGGCATTCAGGGTGGTCTCTGCCTTACCAAGAGCATTTATTTGGGGAGTTGAAACTGGGAGCCCCAGTTGCCCCGGGGCTGGCCAGGTCCCTTGTGCCCAGGGGGGGACTCTGGGCTGCCCCAGGGCCGTATCTGGATTGGTGTTTCCCAGTGCCTCTCCAGTGGCCGTGCAGCGTTCCGGCTCCCCTCTAAGCCCAGGGGGTGCAGCACCCCAGCTCCCGGCCTGCCGCGATATTTTGGGAAAGCTGAGCAGGCGTGAGCTGGGGATCCACCCTCTTTCATCCTTGCGGGAAAACACCAAAGATGGGGACAAAGAGGGGGCTTCCTTCCCCGCTCCATCCCTGCGTCTCTGCCCTCGATGGCGGAGGTGGGCACACACAGCAAACACCGCTTTGACCAGGGCTCTTTGTGGGAAAGGGCCGCTCCCCGGGGAGAGGAGAGGGATTCGGGGGTTACGCGCCCAGCTGCCTTCGCAACGCCCGTCTGAGGTCTCTGCCCTTCAGCCCGGTGCTCTCCCGACCCATCCCTCCTCTCACCTTTCCCAGCAAGGCTATGTCTGCATCCCCCCTTGCCCTTCTCTGCCCTCCTGGGGCTAGGAGAGCATCTGGGGTCTCTCAGCACCCCAAAAGCTGCAGCCAGCCAGCTGACGGCTGCAGCACTGAACCTCCACGGACGAGCCCCCGCTTCTTCATCGCCTCCGAGTCCCAGAGCCACGCAGCATCCTGCAGCGGCAGCAGGTCCACGGGGCATCCCTGTGGCAAGTCATCTCCTCCCAGGGCGCAAATCCAGCCGGCGGCTTCCCACCGCGAGGCTGGGTGAGCCCCAAGCTGGGTCCTGCACCCCAAACCCTCCCCACCCACGGGAGCAAGGTGAGGAGCAGAAACAGCCTCCACGTCCGTCGAAGCCGATACGTTCCGAACTCGTGACAGGGGAGACTTCTGGTCGCGCGTCCCTGAGGAAGGCAGCCAGCTGTGGGAACGTCGTCGCCGACCGTCTCGGGGTTGCTTTGTGCAATGCAAAATGTCACATGTCCCGCTGCAGCGTCACCCGTCCCGGAGAAGCCGTGCCCCAGGGAGCAGGGCTGGGAGGCTGTTTTTGTCGGCGCTCAGACGGTTCGGGTGATGTTTGTGCTGCTCTGGGGCCAGAGGGAAAGGATCCCAGCTGGAGAAGGAGAAGGAGAACAGGGCGGGAGGTGGATGCCCTCTGCTGATAAGGAATTTTCCACGTCTTCAATAGGAATCTGTAGGTTTAGGCACGTGGGTAGAGTTTAAACAGCTTTTCCTACCATATAGAGGACCTTGCCCAGTGAATTCCTGTACTGACTTGATTTCTGGAAACAAAACATTTCAGCTTAGATGGGTTGGAAGGAAATAATTTGGGCAAAAGCAGAGCACAGGGCTTGGCGGCTGCGGGAGCTGGATGGAGGGAAAGAGGAAGAGCTTTTGTGTTGCGGGGGTGGTGATGTGGCTACGGTCTGTAAGCTTCTGCCTGGGGAAAAAAACCCTGTTACCGAAATGAAGAGCTGCCCAGGCAGCTGAGGAAGATGCAGTAAGTGACAGCTGGAAGCTAAAAGCTGAGAATTTTAAAATAGAAATATGGGACATGTTTCTAAAGTGAGAAACACAACCTTTGGGAGCAGCAGCCGTGGGGACGTGGCTTCCCTTTACGCCCCGTGCGAGGGCCTGTCTCTCCAGCCTTACCCCAGAGACACCGAATTGCCCAGCCTGCTCCTCCTCGGCCGCTTCCCTCCGTTGCTGTCACTCCTTCACCCCTGTTTTCTCCTTCACCCCAAATCTTTGTCTTCCACCACCCCTATGGAGTACGGGGAGGTAAGGGTTCACGTCCCCAGGCCGCCGCAGCCCCAGACCCGGGGCTGGCCCTGGGGTCTTCCAGGCACAGCACCCGCTCGTCGCTTCATCCCCTCCCAATATTTTCACAAAGATCAATCAGAAAGTGATTACACCATCTCAGAGATCCATCAAGGGAAGAAGTTCCCCTCATTCATTTCCCGCAGCAAACCAGGACTCACAGAAGCCACGCTTTGCCTTTTACTTTTTCCTCCTCTGTTTTTCTTGGGTTTTTTCGCTTTCCCGGGCAGTCGCTGTTTCACACGAGTCTTTGCCCCAGAAAGATCTGTCATCGCTGCTGCGTGCTTCGCAGCACTTACACCATCAGCCTCCCTCGTCCCTCCCCGTGGGCACGGCTCGGTGCCCGCAGGGCTGGAGGTAGCAGGCACCGTCCTGTCTTTCCATGGGCTACTTCAAATCAAAAGAGGCTAAACAAGTGCTGGGTTTGTTTAAGGGGTGGCCATGGAGTGGGGGCAAAGGGTTTTAACCATCCTTTAAAGTGATTTGCAGCAATGGGAAGGTTTAACCCTCTCCTGCGCTGCCGAGCCTGCTGGAAGCGGTGGGCAGGAACAGCTTTTGGCTGGCAGCCTGGCTCAATAACGCTCCCGGGGCTCCCTGGGGATTAAAATAGACTCAGTGCGTGGTGAGGGAGATGCAGCAGCAAAGAGGCAAAGGGCCTGGATCGGGGCACGGGGGCGGACGCCAGCACCCCGCTGCGGTCCCCGGCGTGCCACAGAGCCGGCGAGCGGTGCGGACCTCTGCTCTACCGCGCTGCTGTGCCAAGGGCGGTGTTGGCGGAGAGCTTGCTGAGGTTTGGACATGTTTTCTCTTCCGTCGAGTGGTGTCTCAGCAGTTCCTCCCCGACAGAGAAGCCAAAAGCCCGTTAGCATCCCGCTGCGCCAAGGCACCCGGCTTGGCTGCGAGCCACCTGCCTGCGGGCAACATCTGGCTGGCATCTGGCCGGGCACCGAGCGGAGCTTGACCCTTCCAGCCGGTGTGTGGGAGGCCGCAGCCCCACGAACATGGCATCTACCCAGGGCAGAGGGGAGCCGAGGCACGTCCTCGCGCCGGCCCCCGCTTGCGCGGTGACCACAGACACCATCCGTGACTCAGTTCCTCCCGCGGCGTGGGCAGCGCTGCCAACCTGCGTTAAAGCCTGCTCTGGGCTGCGGGGCTGAAACGCACTTGGTGGGAAGGGTCAGTCCACGGGGAAGCAGCCGTTCCTCCGCCTGCCCGCCAGGATTTGCTCGTTTAAATTATCTCCTGGGAATTGTTTCTATGCCGTGTCGTTGCTGCTGAGTATCTGCTGCAAAGCCCAGTGGGGGACGCATCACCCTGCAAAGCACAGTGCTCCTTGCTCCCCAAATGGCATCCCAAGGGCCATGTGTCCCGTTAAACAGGAGAGAAACCGGGGACAAGTGATGGAGCAGCCCTGTATCCCGAGTGAAGTCCCACCAGGGCTGCGTGTCACCCGGCACACATGGACTGGCAGCCCCAGGGCTGATGCTACGGGATGAGAATCGCCCTGCAGCATCGCAGCCCAGCAGAGGCATCCTTGGAAAAGCTCTGGGTTTTCCCTTTGTTTGCTGCTTCTTTTTTCGCCTCGTGCCATCTTGTCCAGACCCATCGGACCACGGCAGTCAGGGGGTCACTCATCCTAATTAATATCTTGTGGAGATGTCACCTCTCCAAGCACACAGCCCTGTGCTGCTGGCACCAGCCATGCTCCTAATTAACTTTCCTAATTAAGAGGCTCCTTTCCATGATTGGAAGGGCTGGGAGACGGTCCCCATGATGGAAGAGGGAGGAGAAATCCTCAACTCCTCTTGCCCTGAGCACCCAAGATGGCAACGTGGAGCTGCTTTTCGTGTAGGTAAACTGAGGCAGGAGCGGGAAATCTCCAACCCCCAAGAAAGGCCAAAGAAGGATGGGTGGAAGTGAGCTACCCACGCCCTGACTTGCCTCCTTGGAAAAGCATTCCTTGGCTGCTGTCGAGCCCTGCGGGTGTTCAGTCGGGGTTTGGTCTCGTCAGCCGGGCAGGCTGGCTCAGCCGGCCCCAACACGCCAAGCTCTCCGGTGCATCACACTGGCACGGAGCCGGGCACCGACCGCTCCCTCCTGCCACGGCCAAGGTTTGGTCCTGTCCCAACCTCACGGGAGGTGGCAAGGTGGGAAAGTCGGTGCAGGCATAAACCATGCCACGTCCCCTCTTTGCCCTCCTTCATCCCATCCGTCCCACTGCGCCGGCGATGGCAGCAGGTATTTGCCCGTAGCAGCATCATGCGACGCTTCTTTGGGCTCACCGCAGTCCGTTGCGGCTCTCAGGCCATTTTCTCCTTCCAAACTCCAATAAGAGCCTGGAAGACCTGAATAACCTTCTCAGTGCTCGATGTTCACCAGAGGAGCACCTTTCATGGGTTTCGAAAGAATCCCTGACACTCACCTGACACAAGCCCCAGCCTGGTGACCGGGAGGATGCATAGATGCCGCCGCACGCGTCAGGGACAGGCTCTGCACAACCACCTGCAACCACCTGCAACCGCATTCGCTCGTTCAGCCTTTGCAGCCTTTGCCAAAGCCTTGGGACGGTTCGCTTGGCCTGGTGGGAGAGCTCCCACCGCCCTCCGGCAGACTCCTAGCCGGGCAGCTCGTTTTCGGCATTACACGGGGGATTTTTAGGGGTGCTACTAAAATTAAGTATGCGGGGGCACGAATCCAGGGAATGAACTGTGAATCCCCTAAGGAAAAGGAGTGGTTTTTGAATTGCCGTGTTTGGGAGATTTGCATACAATTAGGCCAGGACCTGCCTGCGTTCGCTTCCGCATTGCGCTCGCATGATGAACCTGCCGGTTTTCCTGCTCTGCTCCCAGCCAGAGGTTGATTGCAAGGACACCCGCCGTGGGCAGCCGGTGGGCAAGGGGTGTCGGGGCTCTCTGGGGATGCTCTTTCCACCCCCAGTACCCTGTCCCGACCGTACCCACCCCGCGTGTTGCCGCTGGCTTTAGGACTTGAGCCCTGTAGCAGGGTAACAGCTCCCTCCCCGCGGTGGAGGATGTGTGAGGAGATGCACTGTGAGATGCTCCAGCCTCCCATAAATAGCACAGTGTTTACGTGAGCCCGCCATCCTCAGTTTGTTCTTCTCCCTGCAGAGCAAACAGATCGTTCGAATCCAAATAAACTCTCCTCACCCTGCTGCTGGCCCAGCCAAATGGCCGGAGGGGGCACGTTGCCACAGGTCCCGGGCGGCCCTCGAGTGCTTGACCCCCGCCAGCCCAGTGCTGGCCACTTGGCCAAGGCAGTGAGGAGGAAGCCCACGGGCCACCAGCCAATGGAGAGGTCCAGCCTTGGATTTGCGATGTTCCCACAGCTGTTGCCATCCTTGCCTTGGGATGTGTGGGCTCTGATGAAGAGGGTTGAGGGTGTGCCCCAAGGGGCAGATCCGGGTGTTGGGACAGGTCTCAGAGGGGCAGAGCAGAGCAGGAGGAGACAGCTCCAGCCCCAAGTCTCACCAGAGGAGGGACGAAGGATGGAGAGAGGTGCAGATGGGCTCTGAGAGGGTCCCCTTGCCCCAAATCTGAGGTCGTAGCTGGTGCTGGTCCCTGCAGCTCTTGGATAAAGCAGCCCCACTCCTTGGGAGCAACTCCTGCAGGATGAGCCTTGCAGGTGCCTGGTCCACACCTGGTGGGGGGGGGCCTGGAGGGCTTGGCTGGTTCAGCTCTGTCAGTCGGATCGAGCCCCCAGGCCCATTCCCTCTGCACAGTCCAGCCCAGGGGGAAGTTTTGAGGGGTGGCGGTTTTCCCCCAAACTTCTCCTAGAACCTTAAATAGTGTCGGGTCCCACCTCAGCACCGGTTTGGGAGCGCCGTGCCTCTACACGCCTTATCCGGAAAGACCCCCCAGCTGCACAAAGAGCTTTGTTTTCCACTGTCGCAGCCCCCTGCGCAAGGGGTGCTGCGAGCCCTGTGCCTTCCCCCAGCCCAGCACGGGGTGCAGCCCCACCCCAGCACCCAGGGGTGCCGTTCAGAGGGTGAATGGTGCTTTGGGGCTCACCCTTAACCCACTGCAGCAGTGATTTCGGGTGGGACAGAACCCAGGTGAACATCCCAGCTCTTTGGGCCGGTTGGGGTCTGGCTCGGGATGCCAACCCCGTCCTGGGGCTGAAGCCGGAGAAGTGGCTGCTCCGTGCCCGGGTGATGCTGGGTCCTCGCTCACCCTGAGCTCAGGCCCTGCCTCCCTGCTCCCCTCCCCGATCCTCTGCTCACACCCGATCTCAAAAACCGGTTCGGGGGATGAAACCGGGACCCGAGCCGTGTCGGGANAGCGGGAAATCTCCAACCCCCAAGAAAGGCCAAAGAAGGATGGGTGGAAGTGAGCTACCCACGCCCTGACTTGCCTCCTTGGAAAAGCATTCCTTGGCTGCTGTCGAGCCCTGCGGGTGTTCAGTCGGGGTTTGGTCTCGTCAGCCGGGCAGGCTGGCTCAGCCGGCCCCAACACGCCAAGCTCTCCGGTGCATCACACTGGCACGGAGCCGGGCACCGACCGCTCCCTCCTGCCACGGCCAAGGTTTGGTCCTGTCCCAACCTCACGGGAGGTGGCAAGGTGGGAAAGTCGGTGCAGGCATAAACCATGCCACGTCCCCTCTTTGCCCTCCTTCATCCCATCCGTCCCACTGCGCCGGCGATGGCAGCAGGTATTTGCCCGTAGCAGCATCATGCGACGCTTCTTTGGGCTCACCGCAGTCCGTTGCGGCTCTCAGGCCATTTTCTCCTTCCAAACTCCAATAAGAGCCTGGAAGACCTGAATAACCTTCTCAGTGCTCGATGTTCACCAGAGGAGCACCTTTCATGGGTTTCGAAAGAATCCCTGACACTCACCTGACACAAGCCCCAGCCTGGTGACCGGGAGGATGCATAGATGCCGCCGCACGCGTCAGGGACAGGCTCTGCACAACCACCTGCAACCACCTGCAACCGCATTCGCTCGTTCAGCCTTTGCAGCCTTTGCCAAAGCCTTGGGACGGTTCGCTTGGCCTGGTGGGAGAGCTCCCACCGCCCTCCGGCAGACTCCTAGCCGGGCAGCTCGTTTTCGGCATTACACGGGGGATTTTTAGGGGTGCTACTAAAATTAAGTATGCGGGGGCACGAATCCAGGGAATGAACTGTGAATCCCCTAAGGAAAAGGAGTGGTTTTTGAATTGCCGTGTTTGGGAGATTTGCATACAATTAGGCCAGGACCTGCCTGCGTTCGCTTCCGCATTGCGCTCGCATGATGAACCTGCCGGTTTTCCTGCTCTGCTCCCAGCCAGAGGTTGATTGCAAGGACACCCGCCGTGGGCAGCCGGTGGGCAAGGGGTGTCGGGGCTCTCTGGGGATGCTCTTTCCACCCCCAGTACCCTGTCCCGACCGTACCCACCCCGCGTGTTGCCGCTGGCTTTAGGACTTGAGCCCTGTAGCAGGGTAACAGCTCCCTCCCCGCGGTGGAGGATGTGTGAGGAGATGCACTGTGAGATGCTCCAGCCTCCCATAAATAGCACAGTGTTTACGTGAGCCCGCCATCCTCAGTTTGTTCTTCTCCCTGCAGAGCAAACAGATCGTTCGAATCCAAATAAACTCTCCTCACCCTGCTGCTGGCCCAGCCAAATGGCCGGAGGGGGCACGTTGCCACAGGTCCCGGGCGGCCCTCGAGTGCTTGACCCCCGCCAGCCCAGTGCTGGCCACTTGGCCAAGGCAGTGAGGAGGAAGCCCACGGGCCACCAGCCAATGGAGAGGTCCAGCCTTGGATTTGCGATGTTCCCACAGCTGTTGCCATCCTTGCCTTGGGATGTGTGGGCTCTGATGAAGAGGGTTGAGGGTGTGCCCCAAGGGGCAGATCCGGGTGTTGGGACAGGTCTCAGAGGGGCAGAGCAGAGCAGGAGGAGACAGCTCCAGCCCCAAGTCTCACCAGAGGAGGGACGAAGGATGGAGAGAGGTGCAGATGGGCTCTGAGAGGGTCCCCTTGCCCCAAATCTGAGGTCGTAGCTGGTGCTGGTCCCTGCAGCTCTTGGATAAAGCAGCCCCACTCCTTGGGAGCAACTCCTGCAGGATGAGCCTTGCAGGTGCCTGGTCCACACCTGGTGGGGGGGGGCCTGGAGGGCTTGGCTGGTTCAGCTCTGTCAGTCGGATCGAGCCCCCAGGCCCATTCCCTCTGCACAGTCCAGCCCAGGGGGAAGTTTTGAGGGGTGGCGGTTTTCCCCCAAACTTCTCCTAGAACCTTAAATAGTGTCGGGTCCCACCTCAGCACCGGTTTGGGAGCGCCGTGCCTCTACACGCCTTATCCGGAAAGACCCCCCAGCTGCACAAAGAGCTTTGTTTTCCACTGTCGCAGCCCCCTGCGCAAGGGGTGCTGCGAGCCCTGTGCCTTCCCCCAGCCCAGCACGGGGTGCAGCCCCACCCCAGCACCCAGGGGTGCCGTTCAGAGGGTGAATGGTGCTTTGGGGCTCACCCTTAACCCACTGCAGCAGTGATTTCGGGTGGGACAGAACCCAGGTGAACATCCCAGCTCTTTGGGCCGGTTGGGGTCTGGCTCGGGATGCCAACCCCGTCCTGGGGCTGAAGCCGGAGAAGTGGCTGCTCCGTGCCCGGGTGATGCTGGGTCCTCGCTCACCCTGAGCTCAGGCCCTGCCTCCCTGCTCCCCTCCCCGATCCTCTGCTCACACCCGATCTCAAAAACCGGTTCGGGGGATGAAACCGGGACCCGAGCCGTGTCGGGAGCCTGGGGCTGGCACCGGCTCCGCTGCTCCCCGCGCTGCCAGCTCCCACCCCGCTCACCCTCCCGGCCTTGCCACCCCTC
>VZSC01003591.1:16826-70598 GCA_013398225.1 Steatornis caripensis
GGCCGGCGGCTCCCGCTCGCCCCGCAGCTCCGGGAGCGGTTGCGAAGCGGCATGGAGGTGGGTGCAGGAGGAGTCCCGGGGGGGGCCGGAGCCCCGCTCCGGGGCACACGGGAGAGGGTGGGTTTTTTTTCCCACCCCCCGCCCCGCACAGGCTCCATCCCGGCTCGCAGCGCAGTTACCCGTGCCACTCGCTGACCGCCTCCCTGTGCGTCCGCAGGTGACGGAGGGAGCCCAGCGTGAGCGAGGGGGGGACCGGAGCACCATGGCACACGCTGTCTCAGCCTTCCAGGTCGCCTACATCTCCATCGAAGTCCTCATCGCTTTGGTGTCCGTGCCGGGGAATATCCTGGTCATTTGGGCGGTGAAGATGAACCAGGCGTTGCGGGATGCCACTTTCTGCTTCATTGTCTCGCTGGCCGTGGCCGACGTGGCCGTGGGGGCCCTGGTCATCCCCCTGGCCATCATCATCAACATCGGACCGCAGACGGAGTTTTACAGCTGCCTCATGGTGGCCTGTCCCGTCCTCATCCTCACCGAGAGCTCCATCCTGGCGCTCCTGGCCATCGCCGTGGATCGATACCTGCGGGTGAAGATCCCTGTCAGGTAGGAAAACACCTGGGGACTGGCTCTGCCGTGGCTGCTGCGGGGGCTCAAAGGGAGCGAGGATACCCCAAACTCCTGGAGAAGCATTGGGAGAAAGGTGTTCCTCCACGCTGCTGGCCTGGGTACACGTGGCTGTGGCAGCAGTCGGGGCAGGTTGGGTTGTGGGGGTGTCCCAGAGCTTCCAGCAGCTTCACGTGGGCGTTCAGGGGGGTGCTGGGTGTGCGGGCAGAGATTGCATTGCAGCAGTGGCAGGCAGGGCACGGCAGTCCCTCACAGGGTCCCCGTGGCCGGGACAAAGTGTGTCCCACCACACATGGGAGCGCATGGGCAGGGCGCTTCAGGGAGTGCAAAGGGGACGATAGATTTGTCTTCAGCCCAGGTTTTCCCTTGCTATGGGGAGCCCAGGAGCCCGGCGGTGATAACCTGCTTGCTCGTGGATGTGTGAGACATGTTGGGGTTTTGAGGGACCGGAGGTGACAGCCTGGCACTGTCTCACGGTGCGGGCTCACCCAGGAGAGACCCCCGGTATGGGGCTGCCCCACAAACGTGTGCTCTCCCTGTCTTTCCCCTTCTCAACATCTGTAGCTGTTGCCAAAGCCAAGCCCATAGCAAATACCATGGGGCATAAATGGGGGGGATGCACTTTATTTGAACTCTGCTGCTCCTGGAGGAGATATTTAACCACTCTGTGGCCAGCTCCCTCTGCGCCGGTGCGGTGCTTCAGCCCCCGGGGCTGGAGGGAGGCAGCCGCGGGGCTGAAGGGCTGCAGTGGGACTGGAGGGGCTCAGTGGGGCTGGAACGGGATGTGACACCCGGCGTCAGTGCTGCTTGATTGCAGCCCCTGTGTCCCAGCTCGGCCCCTTGCCGTGCAGTCACTCTTGCTGGTGCCCCTTGCTCTGTTTGAGGACATGCCCAGGGCTGTGGGGACACCTTTGCTGGGTTCATCAGCCCCGGGAAGGCTCCCGCTGCTCAGACCATTGCTGGAAAACTGAGCCCAGCCAGGAGAGCTGAGCACACCCACCGCTTTGTCACCCCACTGATCTCTTTGCAATTCAGACATGGGCTCCAGCCCATTTGCTGGAGGGATCCACCACGACCCTTCATCAGCACAAAGACCCGCCGAAAGGTGCCAGGTCTCCTTGTGTGAGCTGCTGCTCAGACCTCAACAGGTGTAGGACCCTTTCCAGGGTGGGAATCGCCTTCCTGTACAGGCAGAGAGGGACAGGAGGCGCTTGCATCACAACCAACTGACTGCTCAGAGGTGCTCGGTGTTCCCAGATCCACTGGAGCCGGCCAGAGATCTGTTGCTTTGGGGATTTTCCCCCAGCTGTGGCCAACACAGACTGCTTGGTGAAGGAACGTAAGGCAGAGGAGGGGGCACGAGACAAAACCACGATGCCTGCCCACCCCCTCCCTGCTACAGGCGATTTCGCAGGCTGTTCCCAACTTCCTCCCTAAGTGTGATTTTCCCAGCCTGAAAAATCCTTGTCTTCCAGGCTGTCGGTGTAACCAAAGCGATTCTCACCCTGTCATTGCTCTCGGTGCTTTTTTGGTCCTCCTGCATCCCCTGCGAGGTGGGGATGGGTTTAGGTGTGGGAGGACTGTGGCTTTATACATAGCAACGCTGCCTAGCTCACGTCTGTCATGTTTCTAACAAACCCAGGCTTTTTTCCTCCCTTGCTGCCTCTGACTATCAAACAGGGCTTTTGGGGGAGATTTCTGCCCCGAGCCCAGGACCCTTCCTAGGAGCAATATTAAGTTAGAGCCCTCTGTCCTGTGTCGCGTGAGTGGCTTTGTCTCATGCAATATCAACCCTGAATGTTGTCATCCCATTTCGTGCCCAACCACTCAGTGTCCTGAGATTTTCCTCTGGCTTTTTGTAGCCTACTTGAATAGTGAAAGGCTTCATAGCCTCAACAAGAAGGGTTCAGCTTTGCCAGCTCTCCCTTTCGCTTATCTCCGGATGTTTCCTTCTTTCCCTGCATGAATTCCCCACAGTTAGCAAACACAGTAATTTTAGGTGATTTTGTGCCCTAGACACAGCAGCAGCAAAACAGCATTGGAGTTCACAAATAGGACAGAAAACGCCCTTACAGAATGTTCCCTGAATCTGAAATGCCTCAACTGTCTCCCAACTTGTTGCTGGATGCTGAAAAATGACACTAAAAATATTTTTCCAGTGCTGAAAGCTTGAATCGTGGCTTTGTGGTGTCGTTCCTCACTGCAAGGCCGAACCCCCTGGTGTGCAAACTGGTGCTGGGTGCTGAGAGCCTATGACACCTCAGCAGGACTTGGGTCCCCGGCGAGACACGTGTGGCCGCTCGTGCCTGGTTGACCTCAGGGGGAGCTGCTACGGTCCCCAGGGGTCCACAGCCAGCGATGGCATTCAGTTCTGGGCAGCGATGGCATCCCACAGAGATTTGTAGGCAGGTGTGGAGCGACAAGGGGAGATCTCTGCCTCGGCCACATCCCTAGGGCAGCCAGGACATGGAGCAGGGACATCCCCTCCGGCACGTGGCCAGCTGGCATCAGGCATGGAGGGGAAAGCGTCAGCAGACAGCGTGCATGCTGCAGCCTGCTCCTGGGCCAAAGAAAGTCCCCAGATAAGCCTGGCACGGAGTGGATGCTCACCAGCGTGACCCACACGTGGCCCGGCATGGCCTAGGGGGTCTCGTGGGCCGTTGTGCGCAGCGACCACCCACATCCCCGGCCACACGGTCCGCTTGCAGGCAGTCCGGGCTCTGCCAAGGCTCAGGAAGAGGGGACAGCGGGGAAGGGAAATGCGTTTCTTAGAGGCAGCCAACAGGGCCTGGGAGCAGCAAAGAGAGAGGCTGCGTGCATCGCGTCTCCGTCCTCATGCCAACCACCGCGCAAATGCCATCTCTGCTCCGGGGGTCCCCAGCAGGTCGCTGCTTGCATTTCAGTTTCCGTGAAGGGGTGGGCAAGGGTTTCCACGTCCCTGTCACGTACCGGCCAATTGGAGTGAGAAGCCAACGCGCCTGTTGGCTGGCAAGAGCCGTCTGAAGGAGAAGCAGTTACCACTGGACTTTCCTGACTTTCTATTTAATCAGGCGGAGCTAGGATTGGAAGTGCAGCTTGGCAGGGACGGGGGAACGTGGTGCATGGCAGCCTGGCTCTGGCTCCCAGCTGCCCATGCACACCCCAGCCCTGGGGGCTGCGAGCTTGGGGGAACAGCCTACAGGTTTGCTCCTCCTTCCACCAAACACATGGACCCGTTCGCTGCCCATGCACTCAGCCGGAGAGCAAGCCCTGGGCGGAGATTGGGAGCTTCACGGCCCCAGGGGTGGGTGTTTGCTGGAAGCGTGTCTTGAGCAGATGGTGCCTTGAGACATTTGTAATGTGTCTTGTGACGGCAGCAAGAGATGCCCAGGCAGCATCCAGTGCTCCACCATGGCTGTGTTTCCCACGGACACAGAAACACAGAGGAACATGGGCCACTCGTGCAAGGTGGAGGCAGATTTTGCGGGACGCAGAGGGGTCTTACATGGCTCTGTTGGCATTTCCTTCCTCCTGCTCTTGGAAGTAAACCCGGTGCACACCCAGCATGGCAGGGGACCGGGATATCCACCAAACCCTATCCCTCTGCCCCAAACACCTGGGTAGCACCTCTCCTGGCTGCTGGGATCTGAAGGATGCTGTCTTCCCTCAAGGGCCTTTTCTCAACTGTGGAGGGATGCAAGAGCATCGCTTGGGTTGAGCAGGCTGGAGCAGAGGCTACCACACTCCCAGCCTCCACAGGAACTCATCTAAACAGCTGGAAACCACCTAAAATAGGTTAGCTGCCTTCATGCTGGTGGAAAAGCTCACATCCCTCCTCTCGCATCCTTCCTCCCCGCCTGGCGGCGAGGCAGGACCCCCATCCTGTTGTTCCCCCAGCCGGGCGCAGCGGGGTCCCCAGCCCAAACTTCCCTCTCACAGCCAAGCTTGGGGAAGATGAAACAAGTTCAAAGAGAGGGGAAGCAGCCGGCTGAAGGCGTCTGGCAGGAACCGGCCCCTCGGCATCCCTGTGGCGGCGGTTGGCGGCAGGATGCTGGAGGGGATGGGGCTGGAGGGATGTTTGGGGGGGGATGTAGTTCCTTTGGTGCCGGCTTCTGCTCCGAGGCTGATTCGGGGGCCCCCAGCTCTGCTTTCAGATGCTGTGTTGGGCTTTTTGGAGAGGGCCATGGTGGGAGGAGGCAGTGTCCTTGGGACATGCTGATCCACAGCCCCTTGGCCGCGGAGGCTGGATGCATGGATGCAGCCTGGTCCCATCTTGGAGTTTCCTTGGGGGTCCTACACCTGCCCTCTTGTCTTGGACCACCAATTCTTTCCTCAAACAATTTGAAACATGTGCCAGGAAGAGAAAACCTGGACAAATCTGTTGGTAGCAAGCCCTTGTACATGGGGTCTCTCACTCCACGACACGGACCCCCTCTGTCTGTGTCTGCGTCCTGACACTACAGTGCCCCCCACCAGCCCTGCTCTTCCCACCCTGAGGCATCCCAAGGAGCATCCTGCCAGGGCGAGCTTCATTTCTTTTGTTGCTGAAGCTTTTGAATGCACACATGAGGCTGCAGACCCATGGAAATTAGACCAAAACGGGATGGCAATTGCTAGGAAATCGCGGGGGCAGGAGGCAGTGCAGCAGGGGGAGAGCCCAGGGTGAAGCAGTGCCTGTGGGTGGCTCTGTGGACAGCGCTGGCATCCTCCAATGGTCCAGCAGTGCCCTGTCCTGAGCCCTACGAGATAAAAGAGCTCAGGGGCAGCAGGAGCATCCCTCGGCCCTGGATCGGGAGGTGAGACAGACTTGCAGGTAGCCTGCGAGCTCTTGGATGCCCTGGCAATGGAAGGGAGAAGCTTCTCCCCCTTGACTCTGCTGTTTTTCAGGCTCCTGCCCGAGCTCAGGCTCTTGCGGGGATTGCAGCGCTCTTTCCCCTTCTCTCCAGGCCTGCCAAGGGCTGCAGGCATGGGGCCAGCTGGGGCTGGGTCACAGGGAAGCCTAGGAAGTCTTGTCACCCTGGGCCAGCTGGGTCATGGAGCAGGGCGCACGTCCAAGATGGTTTTCCCCCTTTCCTCCACTGAGAATTCATGGAGGGTCTCGGCAGGAAAGCATTGGTTACCCCCGCTGCCATGGGATGGGGGATGAGGAGGACACCGGGCTGAGACCCTGCTTTGGCCCAAATTCCCAGGCACCGAAGCACCCAAGGGTCCGTGGGAAATCCTCCCAGTACCCTGAACTCTAAGTGCAGGAAACTTCCCCAGTTTGGGGACTGGGGCTCTGAGACCCAGCAGATGTGTCCGGGATGGAGATGGGGAGGTTTGGGACCAGGCTAGGATGTGTGGTGGCCCCAGTGCCTGTGGGAGCTGGGCCCCTGGGGACAGCATCCAGTGAAATGGGGAGGTATCAAACTTCAGAAGCAATTATTCAGGCTGGCACGAGGATTTCAACCCAGAGCAATGGGATGAAATTAAGAAAAGAAAGCGTACGCTCCATCTGAAGGCAATTTACTGGCCAGGTGATGCATTTTGCTTGTCCCCAGGGAGGCAAGGATGACTGGAGATTTCTCTAGCCAGCGTGGCCAAAACAGCAGACGATAAGTGAGGGCAACGGTGAGCAATCCTGTCCAGCCAGGCAGGTCAATAAACCAGACTGTGGCTCTTGTGAGGCTTATTTTTAAATTCAGAGGAAACATTTCAAAAGCGTCCAGGTGACTCAGAGCTGGGAGCATGAGCTCGGACAGCTGCAGGAGGGCTCTTGCGCCCGAGAGCTCATCTAGGTTTCTTTCAGCCTCCATTAGTCAAAGAACAGATAACATCCCTCCTTGCAGGCCCTGCCCCTGCAAAAGCAGCCTGTGTTCCCAAGGAAAATGCTCCCATTTTTCCTAAATCAGAGAAATTTTGGGGACTGGAAGGTCTTTGCAGCCACCTCTTTTCTTTCTTCCCTTGCTGCCCTCCACCAGGTATATTTTTAGCAAACGAGGGTGATCTATGGAGACCTTCATTCCCAAGGAACAGGCAGATCTGAACCAAGGATGGAGAATAAAAGGCAGAAATCACAGTCCAGACAGAGTTGCTGGAGGCTTTGGGCTGCTTCCAAGCTGCAGTTTCCAGCACCCTGCACCAGCTCAGTGTGTGGGTGCTAAATCAGAGCAAGCATTTCACACTGAGCTCTGCTCAAACCAGATCTGGGGTGCACGGACGAGCTGTGCTGGTCCAGGACCAGGAGCTCGGTTTTTGGTGTCACCAAAATATTCCAAGCCTTGAAATGGGAAGGGATTTACCAGCAGGTTATATTGGTCTTGAGATCCTGGTAAATACCCAGGTGAGCTGTTTTTCAGAATGGCTCTGTGATCCACGGAGTAATTGTCAGCCAAGAGCGTGCTAAGTCAGAGATCAAAGCCAAGAGGGCTCTTCCCTCGGCGAGGGGACGTCTGGATTAGGCTCGGCAGGAGCGCGCACAGCTGCTGCAGTGGCACCGCGCGGCGTTTGCCGACAGATGCAAAATCAGGTCATTCAAAAAAGCTACAGACGCTGCCCTGCCAGCCAGAAGGAAGCGACTTGGGCTGTAAGCAGTGTCCCCAGCTCCTGGGCTCTTCGGGAAAATGCTGGGGTTTGCGCGTGTCCCCCTCCTTGGGACGCAGCGATTGTCCGACTGCGGGGTGCTCTGTTCTCAGTAGCACAGAGGGAAGGGGAGAAGAGTGGTGAATCCTGTGCAGGGATGCTCTGGACTTGCTGATATTTGGGGTTATTCCCAAACGTTCTGGATGAAAAGGGGAGATGCATGGCCTCCAGAGACCCTGGATGGGCTTCCTGGGCAGCAGCACCCCATCTCATCCCAGCCCTTCTCCTTTTTCTCTGAGCGGGGCGAGATGTGGTCCTTGTGCTGGGTAATCTGCCCGGGGTATCATTTCGCCCTGACCCCATTAGCTGTGAGCCGACATCTGTACCCTCGGCAGAGCTTACGTCTGCCCGCGTTGCGCTGCAGGGAGATGAATGAAAACCAGCGCCTCCTTGCTGCTGTTCGCCTCAAAATCATGGGAATATTTTCATAGGATTTTTTTCCAGTTTCTATTGATTTTCAGGTTAAAGCATTGACCCCGGCAATGCATCACCAGTAAACTTGAAGGCATGTTCCCAGCAAGGGCAATAGCACAGTTGCAGACAGGGAAACTGAGGCACAGAGCCGCACAGTGGCTTGCTCAGGGTGACCCCACCAGGCAGGGATGGAGGCTGGTGCACAGCAGGTATGGAAGCTGAGAGATGCTAAGACAACCTGGCTTTCCTGTCAATGCGCTGTGCAGTGATGAGCTGCTCCCATGTCACGACTGTGCTCAGGGCACCCAGCAGCCAGGCTCCTCCATGATCCCAGCCCACGCCATGGTGATCTGTGCAGGAGTAACTCACTGAAATGGGGTTATCCAGGAGGCCAAATGGTCCTCCGGGGCTGCAAGTCTCTGATCTGCAGAACCTCAAGTCAAGAACACCAAAAGTCACTCTTGTCAGCAATTGATCCTGATTAAAAGTGACAGCACCTCCATCCACTGAGAGAGTCAAAAGGGGCTGAGACACATCTGTAGGGACGACACTCTCAGTGAGGGGGCTCCTGCTCATGGGCTCATCCTGCAGGGAACACAGACATCAAACCAGGTGGAGATGTGTGGATGAAACCCAATAAGGCTCTGCAACTTCCATAGCAGTGATTCAGGTGTGTTGGCTACCATCAACCCAAGAGGACCTACTCTACAAAGTGGGCAGATAGGACACTAGCCAGCTTGCACTTCTTCATCCCATGGCAATACAAACTGACCCTGAGGTGCCATTGAGCAAAAAGTGAGAAGCACCAACAGCCAGGGACTTGGACATGGTGGGATGGACAGCAAGGTGTCTGCGGTGAGTAAGGCGAGGTCCCTCACTGCAGGTGAGCGGCGGTCCTGTGTCCACTCTATGATAGTCCGTCAGACCCGTGGTCGAGCAGTAGAGCCCCCAAAACACCTGGGAACACCCAGACAGACTGTCACACTTCCAGCAGCACCACCGAGCACTTCAGAGATGTTTTTCTCTTGTCTGGAATGACTGAGGTGTTTCCGAGGGCACTGGGTCGGTGGACGTGATGGTGACGCACGTTGGGGCTTGGTGTCCAGTGCTTTCCAAGGACCCTGTGCAGCTGCTGGCAATAAGACAAGTGAAACACCCTACAGAAAGAGGACTTGCCAAAGCAAAAGCTGCTGATTCAGCCTGGTCCCCACCAGCCCAGCCCGGCCCTGCAGGCAGTGTTTCAGGAGTGAGTCAGGACCAGCTCACCATGGTGTGTGCCATCACCGCAGCCATCCAGTGCTGGAGATAGCTCAGGGCATGCAGGAGCCCTTTGATGGGGGGTCCTGGGTCTTCCCCCACCCCTGAGATGGAAGCATGTGACTCCATCAATGGGAGGTGTCGTCGTCACCTGGTCTTTACAGAAATGGTTTCCACCTCTGCTCCACATCGCCCAAGAGCAGACGATAGAGCAGAAATATGTGACTCACGGGGTCAGGGCTGGGTGCGCAGGCAGGCTCAGGCACTCCTCTGCCACCGAGACAGCACCAACCTCCTCCCCAGCCACCGGCTCTGGAGCCGCAGGCTAGTCTCCATGCCATTGCCCAGACCTTGGCACATCCATGTGTCTTCTGTTTCACCCTGGCTGGACACGTGCCGTGTGGGTACCAACAGCCGAGCCACCCTCAGCTCCTTTTATGCCCCAGGGTGCATCACAGCAGGGTTTGTCTAGCCCATTCGTGGTGTTAGGATAAACTTATCTGTGTCTTAAAAGTCTGGGTTGACTCTGTTGATGAGAAAGGGGATTTTGGCCATGAGCTTGAATGGAGACAGTTGGGACAAAGCCCGCTAGACTCCGTTTTCAAAGTCTGATCTGGAGGGACCCCCAGACCCACAACTGCAGTTTGCAGTCAGTGAGGCCAGATCCAACAAGATCTGCTGTCCAGGACGTCTCAAAGCAGCTTGTACCCAAACACAAGGGACTATTGGACATGTGGATGTGCTCTGAGGGGACATGGCAGCCACCTGGCTGGGTGGCCCTGGACCTGCAATGAAGGCTGGGCAAAGGCTGAGGGATGGGAGCCACAGAGCCACTACCTGACAGCGGCGAGGAGTGACTCATCCCAAGTGGTCAGAGCGCGAGCCTTGGCACGGAGAGGTAGTTTGATGGGGCTGATGGGAGCAGATGTAAGGGAGTCAAGAGGAGAATGAAATTCAGAAAGTTGGCATATTGGCAGGTTCGTATTCTGGCTTGGAGGCAGAGGGGGTGGAAAGGTCTTCGCAACGCACAGGAAGGAAAAAAGGATGAACACGTGTGGAGGAGGTACCATGGTGAAATGACCTGGGAGATGAGTTTCTTTGTGACACACACGGGAGTCATTTCAGCATGGACAGAAACAGATGGGCTGGAAGAAAACCTCTGACTGGAGGAAGGACAGGGAAAAACCCTGCAGGGTCCTACCCACAGGGGTGTGAGGGAAGCCCAGACGTGAATCATGGGCATTGTGGTCCTGGCAAGCAACAGAACATGGAGCACGGAGGAGACCATGCAGGTGAGAGACTCCTGGGAGGGATGGGGACAGCTTAAGAGGCTCGTGCCCTTGAGGACAACAGCACTGTCTCAGAGCCTGGGGAAGTGACAGCCAGCACAGATGAGCTAATATGAACAGTATTCGTTTATCCTGGAGATACATTAATGATTTTTCAAAATGATTCCACTGGATGCAGCAGGGATGGACACAGGAGCTGAGAGCCACGGTGAACCCAGCATGTGGGCTGCCGATGGGCTGGGAGGAGCTGTCACAGGCAGCCGGTCCTTTTGGGACACGTCTCATCCAAGGTGACCTGAACTTTCAAGCCCATGAAATGGGAAACCAGCCGTTCCAGATGCTGTCTGGGCTCCTGGCACCGAGATGCCTTCGCTGGCAGCACGGCTGCCCAGCTGCCGGGGCAGGCGCGCAGCTCTTGCATGGGATGGCCAGTTGCAAAAAAGAGCAATTGATGCTCTCCAAGGCAGCCACAAAAAAGCCCCACAGCCAGCAGGATGCCCTGCAGAATAGCAATGAGCTGAGCACCCCCTGCTCTGCCGGCATCCAGCCCCACTGCACCCTGCCTTCAGGCACGTAGCCGCCTTTCCAACCGGAGGGCAGCTGAACAGGCGGGTCTGGGTATTAAGGAGACATCGTTGATGCCATCAGCAAGAGTATAAAATAAACCCAAGGGGTTGGGAACCTTGTTCCCATAGAGCACCAGCAGCAATCAGCTATGGGCTAAGGGTGATGGGTGACAAACAGTGGAGGAAGAACCATTTTTGGTGATGCAGGGCAGTGCAGAGCAGGATCAGCCACTGGGAAGTTTTGCAGTGTCTGGATTTGCCCTTCACTGCACTGAGCCCGGTAGGATCCAGCAGCTCCCTCTTACGCTCTCGCCCCATCTCTTTCCTTTTCCATCCTTCCCCCATCCCTTCCTTGCCTGGGCTTTGACCCTTGGTGCTGAGCAGGGACCGCTTTCAGCAGCTGCCGCAGTCTTGGTTGGTTTGTTCGGGTTTTTGTTAAGGACAAAAGTCTCTGTTCACAAAAAAGAGCTGGAGGAGGAAAGGATATTTGTTCCCCAGCCCCGTTCCCTTGTCTTCCTCACCAGCTTCCCTCTGTGCCATCCCTGAGATGCCCACAGTGCTCTCGCACGCAGACCCCTGGGTACCAGCGATGCCTGAGCAGCACAGCAGGGTCACAGGGGCAGGGAGGCGACAGCCCCCAATCCCACACCCTGCCTGAGGTGACAATAAAACCATTCCATCGCTCCTAAAATGAGGGTCAGAGCACAGAAAGCCGCGACATTGCTGGCATGACTGTCTATCTGCCATCTCCGGGCCGTTTCTCTCCCTGCATCCAAAGACCAGGATGATTTTTCTTGGCCTCCTCCAGATAAGGGAAGTGCCAGCTCCTGGCACCAGAGATGCTGTCTCGTTCGCCTCGGTTCATCTTCCTTCACTTGGCATGTCATAGCCCCCCTCTGTGACTCAGTTTCCCCATCTGTTCACAGAGGGAATGATGCTACAGACTCTTGGGAAGCACTGAGAGGCCAATGCTGAGAAATGCTGTCTCAGACATAGCCGTAGTCTTACAGACTTATTTGTTTCTCTTTCTTTTCTGCACTGGTAACAGCACTCAGTGACTTAAACCTTGTAACACGCAAAAATGAAACACTCATTTGTCTCAGTGCAAACAGCTCTGTTTGCCTGCGGCGCTGAGCAGGAGAGAGCTTAGAGCAGAACCTGCATCCAGATGGACGTGGCAGAGCCTGCGCGGAGCCAGGTGGACTCCTGCGTGGGTGCGGGCGAGCGGGATTTATTTTAAGGGAGATCGTTCACCATGTTCAGCGCTGCTGGGACGCAGGTGCTTTACGCGCTCCGAGAGGTCTGTTTGCTCAAAGGGAGCTCAAGGGGCTCTGATACCAGCAGCTGTCCCCATCTTGTTTTCACACCCACTCCCACGATGCTCTCAGCACCCTCCATAGGGCCGTCCCCTGCCCTAGGTGCCACAGGTCCAGCCACAGCGAAGCACCTCCATCTCCAGCAGCCTTGGGACCTTCTTGCGGCACTGCACGTCCCTTGTGCACCAGGGAAGGGCGATGCTGGGTCCCTCGCAGGCTTCACGGGACCGGCGCAGTCCTTGTGCTTGAGGACGACTTGATCCTGCCTGGCTCGTGCATTCTTTATCTCCATGCCCTGAGTCAGCCAGGCTGCCTGGACAGACCCAGACTATGTTTGCCCATTGCTCCTTGCCTGGATTTAATTGCCAGAGTAATTAGTAAGGTGCACAGGGTGGAATTTACATCCAGCTGATGCATTTTGCTGAAATTCCTGGTCTTGGGTCTCAGCTCTTTCTGTCCTCCATCCTGACGGAAATACTGAGCTGCTTCCTTCCAGGCAACAAGGTCAATTGGTTTTCCTCCTAGGGAATAAATCATCTCTTAAATCTGAAAGAGAAACAGAATTTAAATAATAAACTTCAGGTTTGCTTTGCGCTTGCACTTTTTATTTGTTTTCTTGGTGAAAGATCGATTCTGCGTGATGAGAGAACATTTGATTGCAGTGTTAACTGGAGCCCTCACTTTCAATTTGGCGTTTCATTTGTCTGATCAAGATACATAGATCTGCACTGGACGGNCTCTTGGCGAAAGATCCATTCTGCGTGATGAGAGAACATTTGATCGCAGTGTTAACTGGAGCCCTCACTTTCAATTTGGCGTTTCATTTGTCTGATCAAGATACATAGATCTGCACTGGACGGATTCATACCAACGTAAACAACTTAATGGCTTGACACCTATGTACTCCGACCCTCACTTCTCTCATTTTTGTGGTGCTGTGGAGGGGTCATTAACATGGGTTTTACTCAAGTTTTGCGGCAAGTTGTGTTTGGACAGAAGTTGGAAGTCAGCTGTAGCACAAAACATCTCCAAAACAGTTTTCACTAATTGAAAGTACATATGGCCAACTCATTAGCAAAAAATAATTAAATTTATCCAACTGCTTTTTGCATTTGAAATTGATCTTTTAATCAGGGGAAATATGCATTGGACAGAAGATGCTGGGCTGGTTGTTTTGGGTTACCGTGTGCTCTGAGGTTTAGAAACAGTAGATCTCATCAGCACTCCTCGTTTAGACATTAGGCGGAGAAAACAACCTCCCTTGTTTTGTGAGCTTCCAGCCAATTTTTCAGTCTTGAATGTACTAATCTTTTGAACTGGGCTAAGTGCAAGAAGGGAATTGTTCCCTTTGCAGTGACAAGTTGTGCTGTGAGGATCCTGGACAGCAATAACAAGTCGTAGCCTAAGAAACTGAGGAGTTCAGTTGTTGACTGCAAAATCAAGAGTCAGGCTAGCAAGCAAAAAACAAGAAATTAAAATGCAGCCAATACTAATGTCTTGTCCCAGCTGTAATTTAGGATATGCTTTTTCTGAAGAGTCCTTCTGCGTTGGAGAGATAAAGACCCACCTCAGCTCTGCTTGGTGGCTGGGTTAATGCCTCTCCGCGGGAGATGCTATCTCCAGTTTCCTGCCTCTCATTTATCCAGGGAGCACAGCAGACGAAATGCCAACAGCAGGTCTCAAGACCCGTCTAATTTCCCTTCCAGTTGGGATTTCTTATGTGTTCCTGCCTTTTAATGGCACTCGGTGCTTTTCAGACTCACCTGGTTGGAGGTCTCCTCTGGGTCCCAACTTATCCTTTGATTTAGCGGCATTTGCAGAGCGTGACGGTGACGGGCAGGGAAGGGTGGTGGTGTCTACAGTTGTTTAGATGGTACCAGGCACTTCCTTAGCTACCATCTTCGTCCTAGCACAGCCGTCTTTCTGCAAGACGCAGCATTTTGTGGGATGGGATGTGAGCCATAAAGGCTCTCGCAGCCTGATCACACCAGGCATTTTATGTCTGCTGTCTCACTTCAATTTCTCACAGAGCCCACATTTGACAAATTTGGCATTTAAGTGGTTTTTAGAGCTACTTTCTTTCTTCTCTCTCCCCTCCTTCCCCCTCCCTTCTCCATTTTGGGGGCTGAATTTCAGAGTCCTCATTTCAAAGAGGACTCTTTTGCATAAAGAATAAAAAACAAGCAATGCACAGAAAAAATCAAGTGCAATACAAATAGTAATTGAAAAACCACGGCTCTTATCCAGAAAAATCCTGGATTTACGCTGAAGATGGCCAAAGCTGCCTTTTATCCCATTTCCTTTGTACTACACGGGTCCATCACCTTCACTTGTTTAATCACACAGGGACACGCAGAGATACACATGATCAGCGGCTGAGCCCGGCTAATCGCCACGGCAGGGGCAGGGCTGGTGTGTGAGAGCCTTTGAGGTGGCCGAATCCGCAGGGTGATGGTCCGGTGTGGCAAGGGTGGGTGACCTGAGACCCCTGTCCAAGCACATCCATCTCCCCACCATGATGGTGGGTGAGAAACATCTCCAGCGCACCGTCCAGAGAGGGATGCATGTGGGTTTTGAGTGTCTCTTCCCGAAACCTTCTTGCCCTGCAGAAATTATCTTCTCTTGGAGGTGGGGTTGCTCCCGGTGTAGCAGGGACTCGGCCGTGTGATGGGGACGTGCAGAATCTGCCCGCAGACTCAGACTCGTACTCTCCAAGGAGATGTTCACCCACCAAATTTCTCTTTTTGACAACGAAACTGCTCAGGCGCTGAAAACGTCCGGTAAATTTACTGCACGGGGGTAACACTGAAACCCAGTCCATCACGCCCGTCACGCTGTCCATCGGCCGTGTAGCCAGCTCTCATAATGTCACCCCCACCTCTTAGGGACTGGGCTGTTCCTCTCTGTGTGTCCTAATTCCCAAAGTCCTGGTGATGCTGAAGAATCTCAACCTCTGTTTCTTTTCCCTTTTAAAGTAGCACTTCTCATGCTTTGCATTGCAGAGAAATGCTCAAAAATGCTGCTGCCTGAAACCAGGAGCCAAAAGACAAGAACACTTTTTTTTCCCCCCTAGTTCTGAGATTCCGCAGCTCATTTCATGATTTTTCAGCCATTGCCAATATTGTTAAATCATTTCCCTCCCACCTACCTCAGGGTCCTGGAGGGAGAAGCCAGCAATCCAGGAAAATCCTGGAGGGCTGTGAACACACATGGTGGAGCTGGGAAGGAGCCCTGGGTGCAGGAGACTGAATCCTGCCTCTTGCCCCATAAGGAGGCAGGCAGCAATTTTGTGGCTCAGTGCAGCTTGCACCCCATTGAGCTGGGACACCAGGGACATCCCCAGGCGTGTCACACAGCACCAGGAGGGTGACGCATCCAGAGCACGGACATCGCAGCGTGGGTGCTTAGCGTGACTTGGTGCTGCCCATGGCATCAAGCGGCTCCCTCTGGGGCATGGAGGGTCTGCCTGGCGTTACAGGGCAGCGCTCCCTGATAGACACGTATTAAATCATCATTTCCATGAGGCATCAGGTGCCCTGGGCGTCCCCAGCCCCCTGCTTAACCCCCACTCACTCACATTTGGGATGAGGGGGCTGAGCACCAGGTGTGTTGTCCTTGCCGAGAACCACTGCTTACACAGTGACAGAGCACTTGCAAGTGTCAGAATCCAGCCATAGGCTGCAAACAAAGCCCAGCCTGAGAACAAGATTAACTTTATGTGCACAGAGGATTTATATTTGCTGCTGGGGTGAAGGATGCTGCTTGAAGGATGTGAGAAAAATTGTCTTTCTTGTTGAGCAGCAGCGGACGACGTGCACTCCTTTCCCTTCTTTGGACAACAGCAGTGCGTCTGCCACAGCTGAGGCAGAGCCTGAAGGGGAAGGGTGTGTGCGAGATCCCCGTGCTTCCCATCCTTCCTCCCTGCAATCTCCAGCCCTTCCATGCTCCCCCTTCCCCCTGCAGAATCCAGTCGCAGTGGGAGCCGCTGGGATGCCCGAGGGAAAGCCTTCAGCACTGGTCCGTGGTGGACCCACCATGGAGGTTCCTCATATTGCACCTCTGAGATGACGACAACTGGGCAAGGGATCTGCAAGAAGCTCTGCAGTTACTGGAAGCCTGTGCAGGTTGTGATTCATCACCAGAGCCCGGGAAGTCCAGTGCCGCAGACATCCCGAACGAAGCAGGCTGCAGAGATCCAGCCAGCAGCTGCTTCTCTGTCAAGGCCAGGAGCAGCCCCAGGAGGGATGTGTGACTGCTTGGCCATGGACTCATCCAGGCTGGTGTGATGCTGTAGCTGCTCCTAACATCCCAGGGACAAGAGACATAAGTCGCTTTTGCTCAGCAGGCAAACATTTAATTCAACCCTCTAGCTGAAACCTGAAATATGGCAGATTTAGACTCAGAAATCAAGTGGCCAGCACAGGTGTGTGTGGGGGAAGCGGGGAAACAAGCCCTTAACCAGCCTCCTGAGGCAGTGGGAGACGCTGCCCCATGGGAGATGCCAAGCTCAAGGTGGACTGAGCTACAGTGTGTGCTTTGAGGCTTGGTCCCACTGAGGCTGAAGGCATCAAGAGAGCAGCAGAGGTGGGGGATGTGTCCAACCTCTGTGTCCAGGCTGTGGATCGCTGGAGCCAGGGTACGACACCTCTTTCCACACTTGTAGCCATCTGCTGGATGGGCATCCCTGATGGACTCTCATGTTTCGTACTGCCAGTTTAGGGTGAAGATACCCTGGCATAAAGGCATCATTCCTCATTTCCAGGCATTTTAGCCCATAAAGCCCTTTTCTACTCCATTTCCCATGCTTCTTCTGGGGATGTTTGTGTCCCCAGGGCTGGTTTTGGAT
This sequence comes from Steatornis caripensis, assembly GCA_013398225.1. Lineage (NCBI taxonomy): Eukaryota > Metazoa > Chordata > Aves > Caprimulgiformes > Steatornithidae > Steatornis > Steatornis caripensis. The sequence goes on from VZSC01003591.1 coordinate 33,739, forward strand.
GTGCCCACATCCCTCTGCAGTCCTCAGAGATCTGAGGGTGCCTCCAAGGTCCCAGGAGATGTGTCAGGGCAGGCGGAGCCCACACCAGACAGCAGCATCTCGCTAGACCCTGTCTGGGTTCCAGAAGGGATGCAAATGGTCCAGGTCCCCGCACAGTCTGCTCTGACAAAGCTCAAAGCACAAACCCTCCTTTTTCTGTCGCTTTCTTGCCATTTGCTGGAGCTGTGGCCAGCTCCAGCTTCACCCACCGCTAAATGAAGCACTCACCAAAGCCCCAGGGACAACACATCTCAGTGCGTGGGGGGGAACCAGTCAATTTTGGCAGGATGGATTCCTTGTCATAAACCTCATAATCACCCTCGCCTTTACCCATTAAAGAATTACTGTCTATTAAAAGCGGTTAGAAATGTTGGGTGGACTTGCCAGCTGCTTCGCCCAGCCGAAGCCGCTTGCGCTTTGCAGTCACTTGCTGCAGAATAATTCGTACGCAGAGAGTTATTGTTTTAGGATGGTAAAACAAAACCCCGGACGCAGACTGGACCAGGAGGAGCTTCAGCAGGATGCACACGACCCAGTGCACTTATGGATCCATACACCCCCATGGACATGCTTTTGGCCTCTCTCATGGTGGCTTTGGACCAGGTTTGTGTTAGGCAGCCTCGTGGTGTGGTGCCGTCTCCTCTCACTGCAGCGGAGGAGACCCGAAGTGTTTTGGGAGCAGAGGTTCTCAAAGAAGAGGGTTGGTCATGCCCAGCTATTCTCTCTGCTGAGCCTGGGGTGCTGAGCTGCTGTAACCCCAGATCACCACTTGTGGGCTGAGCTGTAGGGCTTAGAAAGGTGCCAGCTGCTTGTAGAGCTGCTGCCAAGCAGAAAGAACGCCATAGTGAGTAAATCCTTCCCTGACTCGGTGGGGTGGTCCCAATCCTTCTCTGCTCCTCCTCAGGGTGCTGCTCTAGCTGTGATGGCAGCCATGACCTCTGAAATCATGGCTTATCGCACGCAAGGGGCCTCACAGCAGCCGAGCAGGGAGGACCTGGCACCCGCTGGGTTCATCAGTCCAGGAGCCCCTCACAGATTCCCAGCTTTGGACATGCTGCCCCTCACTTCTTCTTGCAGGACACGGCTTAGGGATTGCTGAGCACTCTTCTCCTGCGGTCCTCTGGGCTGTTCCAGTGCATGCTCCAGACTGGAGCAGCTGGTGATGATGGGAGCAGGTCAGCCCTGACCTGGGCTCTGTCTTGATGGGTGCCAGAGATGTTCTAGGTGGAGACTTGGGATGCAGCCCCATCCACGTGGGTGGTAGGTAAAAGGTGTTCCCATCGGTGCCTCTCCTGCCGTGGGAAGCCGCTGCAGCCGCATCAGAAGTGTGACGCGTAGAAAATCTGATGTTGTCCTCACCTGTCTGTCCCCTCCAGCTGATCCCTTGCTCATCCCAAGCAAACAGACGAGGGTATGGACCCAGGCAGGGATTTTCCTCCTCAGCTCCTTTTAAATCAGTTCCTCAAGGTCACGCAAGGAGTCTGAGGCCAGGACAGTGGAAACCACCTTGTCACAGCCATCTGGCCTGTCCTCTCCTACCATGTCCCCCGTCTCCTCTTGTTCCAGGGGTCTGCTGGCACTTCTCAGGTTTCTCTCACAGCTTGAACTTCTTGCAGACCAACCAGCCAGAGGTGCTGGGATGTGACAGTGCACAGTTCCTCCTCACCTCTTTAGAGCACTAGGAAGTGTCTCTGTGGTAGGACATCAGTGTCAGGCTGGAAGTCCCATGCTGATGGAGGCTGCTGGGCTGTTTTGGTGCAGGACAGGGTCTCCAGCAGAAAAGAGCACCAATGTCCTTGCTTTTCTGGCTCACCTGAAAGAGTTTTGGGGTTTGGACCAGTTTTTTACATCTTTAGGTGTCAGTTGGCATCTGACAAGCAACAGATCTGGGATTTGGGGATCAGGACAATCCCCTATGCACACTAGAGGAGATGCTGACAGGACCAGCATCCTCCCTTCTGAGCATTTGTAGGAACATGCTGTCTTTGAGAGCTCCATCTAGCTGTCAGCTTTGGCTGATGCTGGTTGACATCCATCCCTCCCAAGACCACCACTCGCATGACCCATCTGCAGTCACAAACCCGTATTTCTTCCTAGGTGGAAAACCAGAAGTGATGTGACCATGAGAGCAACATGTTGAAACAGTGTTGGCACCCCTGTGCCCAGGAGATGTTTTCTCAGGTCACATTCACGGTTGTGATGTTGCCATCTGTCACCTCCATCCTGGCTGTGAGAGTTGTTGGGACGATGCGGGAGGGTGTGAAAAGCCTTTGGGGTGGGAGCCGTCCACCAGCTCCGGCTGTGTTTGTGGGCAGCGCGGACCCATCACTAGCGTTGACTTGCTGCAGTTGTTGGATTGATGTTGTTGGGATTCTGAAGGGCAAAGTGTCTGGTGTTTGACCCCAAAGACCGGCAAAGCTCCCAGCTGTCACATAGGAGGCATGTGAACAAATAGGAGATGCACTCAAATGATGCAAGGAGGACATTGGTGCTAAGAGATATTTAGGCCAATGCTGAGATCTTTTTAGACATGTTAATACACCAACAAATCCTTTAAAACCTTCAAGATTTTGAACTTAGGGCTTTTACCTAAACGAAGCCCACAAAAGATCTGAAGGGAAGGAGAAAAATAACCAAGACAAGAGACTGAAGAAGGAATAAACTTTTCACATCCAGTGTTGGAGGTGAAAAGGAGCCACAATCAGGGTTCCTCCATCACGCGATGTCCCTCCTACAGTGCTTCCCACCTTGTGTGGGTGCCCAGGCACTTTCTCATCCCAGCCCTGAGCCATGGCCAAGATTGCCCTTCACAAAACCCAGATGCTGCTTCGCATTTCTCAGCTTCACATTTCTCAGCAGCTTTGAACACCAACATCCGAGTTTTTCCCATCTAGTGGCCTCCAGGACACTGAAAGATCTGAGGCAAAGATGCAGCCAGGAAAAAGGAATAGAAACAAAAAATTCTCTGAGATCAAAGCAATTTTGTCTAGAGATTTTCAATTAGATCAGGAGATGCTCTGGCTGCTTTCGCTTGCTGTGTTCATAATGCAGATGAACTTCATGTCAGCTTGGCCTCCGTTCCTCCTACCACGTTGGCTCCAGCTTCATTTCATTAGCAATGGCCTGCCTTCATTAGTGAATTAATTCCGCAGGATTTGCACTGCAATAAACTCTACCAGAGCAAGGAGCAGCAAAGCCACATCTTGGGGCTGTCTGGACAAACGCAAGTATTTTCTGGACAAAAAGGATATTCATAGAAATAGGATGGTTCACAGAAAAAGGATATTAATATAATTTCTATTCATAGAAAAAGGATATTCATACCAAACACCAAACAAATTTTATTCAAACCAGAGCTGGGATCTTTGAAGCTTTTTCAACCACACCAAGAGGACATGTTTTGTGAGTGTTACATTTGGATTGACCTGGGGGTTGGAGATCTAGCAAACAATGCTTTGTCTCTCCCTTGGGGGACAGACCCCAAGATTAAAGTCAAATCAATAGAAATGCAACGATATGCCACTCTCCATTTGTTTTCAGACGTGTCCTGAAGTCTTAGATGGCAATAGGAGCTTTGCCCACTGTTGTGGTTTGAGCCCAGCCGGCAAAAAAGAATCACACAGCCGGTCGCTCGCTGCTCCCCCCGCACAGAGATGAGGAGAAAATGTAAGGAAACCTGGTGGGTAGGGACAAGGACAGGGAGGGTTCACTCACCAGTTATGGTCACGGGCAAAACCAGACTCAGCTTGGGGAAAAAATATTCAATTTAATCAGTTATTGATCAAAGCAGAGTAGGATAAGGAGACATGAAAAGCCAGATCCCAAACCACAAATAAATACCCTTTCCCCTCACTGCTCCCCGGGCTCGAGTCCCCTCGCTCCCAATGCCTCTCCCTCCTCCCCCTCACAGCGCAGGGGGCCGGGCAATGGGGGTGCAGTCAGTTCCCCAGAGATTGTCCCCGCCGCTCCTTCCTCCTCAGGTGGGGAGGGCTCCTCACACGCTTCCCCTGCTCCAGCACGGGGTCTCTCCCACAGCACACAGTCCCTCACAAACCCCTCTGACGGGAGCCCTTCCCGTGCTGGGCAGTCCCTCGGGAACGGACCAACCCAGCACGGGCTGCCCACAGAGTCACGGTCTGCTTCGGGAGCAGGCACCTCCCCTGGCGTGGGGTCCTTCACGGGCTGCAGGTCACTCCCTGCTCCTCCGTGGTCCTTCACGGGCTGCAGCTCCCTCTCTGCCTTGCCGTGGCCCTTCATGGGCTCCTCCACCGCAATCCTCCATGGGCTGCAGGAGCACAGCCTGCCCTCTCCCCACGGGCTGCAGGGGAATCTCCGCTCTGGCTGCCTCCCCACTCCTTCCTCACTGACTCCCGATATCTGCACAGGGGTTTCTCTCCCCTCCTCCTCCTCCCTCTGCTGCAGGTCTCCATGACCACTCCTTTGTCCCCTCCTAAAACACGTTATCCAGAGGTGCACCCGTTGTCTCTAGACGGCCCGGCCTCAGCCTGATTCGGGGCTGCCTTGGAGCTGGGGGAGCTTCGAGCAGCTTCTTACAGGGGCCACCCGCCCATGTAGCCCCTTCCCCACTACCAAAGCCCCCCCCAAGACCCAACACAGCCACCCACTGCCAGACATCTAAAGAGCGGGTTCTGGGCTGAGCTGGGGTCCCTTGGCTGCAGCAGAGAGGGAAGCAGAGGTCTGGCCGCATCAAGATGTGGAAGAAGTTGAGTCTAGCCTGAGAATGACGAGCAAAGGGAAAGGAGGGCAGACAGTGTCCTCGGGTGAGGGCCTGGGGAGCATTTCATGATCTCCTAGAGAAAGCGGGCCTCAGTGTCTCCCGCAGGGACTCCATTCTCAGCCCAGGAAACTTTGACTGCGATGTCTCCTGGAGTGTTCCATCACGAGGCAGCATCTCTCCCTGGAGGGGCCTGCTCCATGTCTCCCCGCTAGCTCTGCACAGCCCCTGGGGATGACTTGTCTACCTCCACCTCCGACCATCGCTTCTTGCACTTCCTCTGGGAATGCAAACAGCACTCTATCAGTAATTGATATTTTGCCTCTCTGCATCTCCAAACCCGCAGACGTTTTTGTTCCGCAACAAACCAAAGCTCCTGCCCATCCCATTTTACTGGGCTATCAATGAAGCTGGATGTTCTCTGTGCTCCCTCCAGGCTCCTTTCGCCTGGCCTTGGCAGGGTGTCCAGAAGAACTTGGGGCGATGCCCATCTCTGTGGGGAAGGGATGGTGCAAAAACCACCAGTGAGGGAGTGCAGGAGGAAAATCGAGCAATTATGGTCAGGCTCAAAACCCCACAGACAAAGGAAACACACCCAAATTGTATGATGATGGCGGTGACTATTATCATGGAAGTTTTAGTCACAGCTGTTAATAAAAATAATAGTAGTAATAAAATTTCAATGATGTTAGCAATTGTTCCAGTGCTGATAATCATTGGATTATTTATTAATTGTGAGCCATTATCAGCATTTTCTACTGCTGCTGCCTCCCAGACCCGTCCCAAACTCCAGCCTTATCACATTAATGCAAAATGAGGTAAATGAGAAAGACTTTTTCTTTACGGCATGACCAAGGCAGAAACATGGGAACAGTAAAGTCCGTTGCTGACGCCTTTGCTCCTTGCCTCTCGCCAAATGCCCTGTGCCATGGCGTCGAGCAGTAGGTGAGATCTTGGATTTCCCTCCTTTTAGGTAGGGTTTGCAGCCTGCAGAGCACCCGAGCCCCGTGAGAGCTGCATGGCCAGACCCCGTGGCGCAGATGGAGGAGGAACTCAGAGTTATCTTATGTCTTTTGTCATTCTCCATGTGGGGCTGATGGGGGGCCGTGGGCACCCACGAGCCCCCACGGAGCACAGTTCCATGCAGGGTGCTGCAGCTGCCTCTGCCCTTGGCTTGTTGCTTGGAGGAGCAAAAGGAACAAAGCCCCAGGTCCAAACATTGCTCTTTTCTATGTGTTTTTTGTGTTCAGTTGTGGTTCCTGTGACCGTGGCGCATATGTGCAGGGGGAGGCACGGACAGGCTTCGTTCTCAGCTGCCAGCTGCTTCTGCAGTGCCATGCTTAAACCTTGCAGTGCGACACGAAGCGAGGAGCAGAGAGAGCCAGGGCCTGATGCTTGAACCATTCTGTGTGTCAGGCCAGAGATGCGCGGCGGGGTGGCGTAGATGGATGTGCAGCAAGGAGACGCGGATGTGGACCATGGCAGAGAGATGGATGTGCGGCAAGGAGGAGGGATGGATGTGCAACAAGGTGGGGGCATCCGTGTGAGGCAAAGAGGGATGGATGTGCAGTGAAGAGAAGGGATGGATGTGAATTAACAAAGGATGGATGTGTATTGAGACGGGATGGATGTGCAGTGAGGAGGAGGGATGGATGTGCGGCGAGGAGGATAGATATGCAGTGAGGAGGTGGGAGGGATGTGCACTGAAGTGGGGAGGTGAATGAGCAGCCAGCAGCATGTGGGGTGGTTGCTCTGCTATGTGTGTGTTATACACTCTGGACCATGCAAGCCTGCATGCATCCAGGGACCTGAGGTCTGCACGACCTCCGCAGCTGTCCTGATAGCCATCTGCAACAACACGCGATGTTCTGGAGCTGCGGGGGGCCAGCACTCTCTGGGCTGGGACCGTCTGGGCTGGGCCCCCTGCAGCCGTTCCCCATCCTCTCTGCCTTGGCTGCAAGCGCGAACACCGCGTCCTCTGATCCGGCTCTAGTTCATGGCTAGCAGTGGGTCTCAGTGCTCACCCTGTCCCCTGTGCTCCCCCGATCGAGGCATGAGGGCAGAGGGAGGAAGGGTGGGTGCTCTGGGAGCAGCTCGGTGCCTGGGTGCTGGCTGCAAGCCCTGGGAGGGTGTTTGGGGACCACGGTGGCACCGCTGCTGCTCAGCAGCCTTGTCTCTCCAGTGACAGCAAAGAGGGATTTGCCGGGATTGCAAAGAGGGAATGAGCTAGGGCAGGAGGGTTGGTGCTGTTATTTCTACCGTCACCCAGCATGAGCTGCTCGAGCCTGGGTTGGTGGGAGTGGGGCGTCACAGCTGGAAGGGCACATCAGCCCTCCCCAAGGACTTGTTGTCGATGGCATGGGGTGCACAGGCCAGCACATAGCCCCTCTGGAGCCTCTGGTATTCCCCCGCCGCTCCCATGCCCCCCCTCCCATCCCTTTCCCGTCGCTTGGCCCACAGCACTGGTGCTCTCGTCCTCCCCATGCCCCAGCTCTCCGTGCCCTGCACCTTTCTCAGGGTCTCCTGCCCTCTCTCCTCCCTGCGAAGAATAAATCACCCTCCGTCTCCAGCTTCAGCTCTCAGAGGAAACAGCAGCTCACATTGCCGCCTCCTTCCCACGGGATCTGGCTGCCTCTGGGATGCTGGGAATCTTTTCCCAGACCAGAGAGGGTTCATTTGGGAAAGTTGTCAGGGACCAGTGGCTCTAGACCCTCTGGACCACCTGGAGACCGATGTCCCCACTCCACCCTATGCCCACCCATGCTCCCAACCCGACACCTTGCCCATGAGATCAGTCTTGAGAAGGGACCTTCAAGAGGGAGGAAGAGTGGGTTTGGGTCCTTGGCTGTTTTAAAAAGCCCCCAAATGCTCCATTTTTCCACCACAGGTAAAGGCTGCAGAGGGCAGCAGAAAGCTCTGAGTATCGGGATGGAAATCCAGGTGTGCCAGCCGCCTCCACTTGGTCCTCATGGCCAGGTTAACACCAGCATCCCTGAAAAACCCAGCAAACAGTCAGAAAAACATTCTTTGTTCAGTCCTCTCCAGTGGAAAGCAATAACGCTTGGGCTGCAAATCTCAGCCTCCAAGGAGAAGCTTTCCTTTGAGGGCCAGGGGGAAAAATCAATCTAGCAGGCTCCGCTTCCCGCTTGGAGAGCTCTGGAGAGACGAGTCCAGCCCCGGCGTGCTCCCTGGTGGCATCAGGGAGGGAGCAGAGCCCAGCCGGAGCACGGCTCTCCTCCTCCTCCTCCTCCATCCCTTGGCATTGGCCCATTAGGAAAGAGGGTTTTGTCGATCAGCCCAGCACATTAGGAAATGAAACAGACTGTGCCCAGAAGCTTCCACAGGGGTCCATTAGCACCGTCGGATCCTTCCTGCAGCCTGACGGGTCCCAGAGGGTGCTTTTGCTGGCGATTTCCTCCCCCAGCCCAGGGTGAATTGTCTGGGACAGGGCGCCGGCAGGGCTAGTGCATGGAGGGAGGAACGCGTGATCTGCTGCTCTGAGTGCAGGGTGCTCAGATGTAAGGTGGGCTGCCGGAGCGACATGAACTTCCCCCCTCCTCCCCAGATATGAGGGTTGAACATGCAGGCATGCTAATGCATTTCCTGGCTTGGCATCAACCCCCAGAGCTCTAGGATCGTGTCTGAGGTTTCTGCCCATCCCTGGGACTGGGGGTGGTGGTGAGAGACAGGACGAGGTTCCCCAGGGCACATGCAGAGAAATCAGTCTGTTAACACGTCTATCAGGACAAGCTGTTAGCAGTTGCCAAGGAGCGAGGATGGGCATGGGCACTACCACCCAACGCGGAGCAGTTTTAACCCCCAGGCAGAGCATCCCACTTGTGTTTAATTCTTTCCTGTGGTTATTGTCTCCTCCACAGCTATAAGAGTGTGGTGACACCCCGGCGGGCAGCAGTGGCCATTGCTTGCTGTTGGATCGTCTCCTTTCTGGTGGGACTCACCCCTATGTTCGGCTGGAACAACCTGAACAAGATGCGGAGGACTCAGGAGCTGAATGCCAGCCACACAGAATTTGTCATCAAGTGCCAGTTTGAGACGGTCATCAGCATGGAGTACATGGTATACTTCAACTTCTTCGTTTGGGTCCTGCCTCCCCTGTTGCTGATGCTGCTTATCTACCTGGAAGTCTTCAACCTCATCCGCAAGCAACTCAACAAGAAGGTTTCCTCCAGCTCCAATGACCCCCAGAAATACTACGGGAAGGAGCTGAAGATCGCCAAGTCGTTAGCACTGGTCCTCTTCCTCTTCGCCCTCAGCTGGCTCCCTCTGCATGTCCTCAACTGCATCACCTTGTTCTGCCCATCCTGTGAGAAGCCACATATCCTCACCTACATCGCCATCTTCCTCACCCACGGCAACTCGGCCATGAACCCCATCGTCTACGCCTTCAGAATCAAGAAGTTCCGGACAGCCTTCCTGCAGATCTGGAACCAGTACTTCTGCTGCAAAACCAACAAAAACGCCAGCACCACCACAGACGAGCCAGGCAACTAGGAACTGGGAGAGAGCAGAGGGGGGTCCTCGGTGCCCAGCCCAGTCTCCATCTGGCCGCTGTTCCAGGGAGAGGGGGAGGGATAGTGAGGATCCAGAAGGGCTGGGTTCACCAGGCCTGTGCGATCTGAACAGTCATGTTCCCCAGCTGCCCCAGGGCGTTATTTATTCACAAGCATCGTACTGTTTTGATATTGTAGCCTGCACTGTTCTTTTCAATTTTTTTTATTGTTTGTTTTTGTTTTTCGTTTTTTTAAAGGTTGCCAAGTATTTAAGGAGAAATTGTACAGACAAAGGCGCAGTTTATCTTCATGCAAATAAAGTAAAATGATAAAAACCACCCAGAAGGTCCTCTGCTATTGATGGGGACATCTGGCTCCCTGGGGTGCGGCAGTCGATGATGCCAAGGGCACCTCACTGCATCCATGGACCCATGGGGGTACCTGGGCACTGGGGCAAAGGGGCGCCCTGGTGGGAGTGAAGCTGCTGAGAACCAGGAGATCCCTGGGCATTGTGATTTCTGCAGCTCTGAAGCAGAGAGATTTCAAGCCCTTTCTTTCCCCTCCATAACCAGGGAGAGGTGAGGTGGGCTGAGACACAGGAAGAGATAAGAAAAGGCATCCCATGACAATGCCAGCACCCACAGGGTGATGAACCCTCCATCACAACAGAGGAAAGGGACAGTCTCCAACTCTCAACACTACCAGAGAGGTAGGTAGAGGGGAAAGCAAACTCTTAAGCATAACCCCAGAGTAGTCTGGAAGAAGAACCCTTTGCTGCCCCGATGGCTCCCCATGGACCCCAGCAGCACGCACCATCCCTGCAAGCTACACCCAGGGAAGATGTGTCCCCTCCATGTGTCTTCTCTCTCCTTTTACTTTGGCTTTGAGTTATTTTCCCCTCTATTCTCTTGCCTGTCTTCTGTGCAAGGCAGTAGCAAGTCTCTCCCAGCCCCTGTTTGTCTCGTCTCTCCCATGTCATTCCCCACCACCCTCCCTGTGCAGCCAAACCCTTTTGACCCAAGCTTGGTGGGTTAATGCAGCCACCTGCATGTCCCAGAGGAGCAGAGACGCATCTGCACCCATTTGGGGGCACGTGGGGGACGGCTGCAGGCCACCGTGTCGGTGTTGATGCTGCCACAGGGGCATTTTTCCACCCCTGTATGCCTGCTTCACGTTTCGCTGTGGGCAGGGTGTACTGTTGGTCGCATTTGAGGAGGGGTGGCTGGTGATGGACCGTCACCCCCACCCAGCTCTGTGGTCCCTATGGATGCTGGCAGCTGCACTGCCAGTCCCTGCTCTGGAGCAGGATCTTCTGGGGATGAAGAAGTAGTGGGAAGAGTTAATTTGAGTTAATTTGTATTCTTTTCTTATCAGCATTGTTCACCAGTGTGCCTTGTTCACCAGTGTGCCATTGGAAACACACTTCCTATGACCCTTCCCCTGTCCCAGGAGGGTCATGCCCCTTGAACGTCACTCATGGGCAAAGCAACTGCAGCAAGTTCCCGCAGAGTCTGGGAGGGGTTGTGGAGAGGAAAAGGACTTTGGGTGGGTGACATTCATGGGTGGTTCTTCAGCTTGCTATGAGGAGCAATGTCACACACATGTAGCAAGGGCAATGGGGATGCTGGGTGTCCCCTTCACCTACCGCTGCAGTCATCTCTGTTTAACCTGGAGGGAGCTCCTCCATTTCTCCTGAGAGGAAGAGGAGAGCAGCAAAGAATGATGGGATGAAGGACGAGAGGCTCAGCCCCCTACATTTTTCAAGCTCTTCGATATATCATATCCATGTTCATGGTTCAGGTCACACTGGGCAAAATGAGAGCAGAGCAGAAGAAGAACAAAGGCAAGGATGGGAGTAAATCCTTCCGTTGGGCCTCACTGCGATGGAGGGGCCCTGAACACCCTGCCAGCCTCCTTGAGGTGAAGAATCCAAAATCTTTCATCAGTAGTGCCTGAGGATGCTGCAACCCCAGGCTAGTGCAGAGAGGAACCCCAGTACCCCATACCCATGGTTCCTTTGCACAGCAGTAGCTTGGCCTTGCATTAGGTCTGCTGTTTACCACGCACCGGTCTGATTCCCACTTGCATCTTATTTCTGCAAGAGGCTGCTTTCCTGGAACTGATGCTTTTGCCTGATCCTTGCTAAGGTGCCCAGAAACCTGATGATTGGGATGCTCATAAATTAAAAGACATGTGATTATTGTTTTCAGAAAAAACATCTGGTGGATTTTTCCACTCTAAGCTCTCCAGATCTTTCCTGGCGATAGCTCACTAAAAGTGGATGCTGTTACCCACCTCGGTCCCCTGTGTGATTATAAACAGAGTCTTTGACCTGTAGGACTGCATTAAGAGTCTGGAAAGGGCACAGTGTGCAGCATGACCCGGTCTTGGAGATGTCGCTTCTCCGCTGTGTTAGCAAACCCCTGGCTGACACAGCCTGCTCCCAGCCCCTGTCTCCCAAGGGTCCCACTGGCCAAAGCCACATGCCAAGATGCCAGGGACATCAAGGGGGCCAGGACATCCCCATCAGTGTCCAAGGCCAGGCGTGAGCATGCCAGGGGAAGACCTGCTGTCAACCTGCTGGTTGGATTGCAACCTCCTCCCCGGTAGTATCATTGCTAACCCCAACCACCTCAATAAACCAGTCTGACCGTTAGCTGGGATAAAAATTAATCCAACAATGCCCTCTGATGGTGGAAACGATGTCTGGTGCGGACAGAGCTGTGCCAGTGCTGAGCCCCTGGGAACAGCAGTATCCCCATGCACTTCAGCTTCAGCATAGAGCGTAGGTGATGGGGACAGAGAGGGACAACACAGAGCGACTGCAGGAGAGATGCAGCCTCCTGCAGGGCCCAGGGGAGCAGAGAGGCATCTGCACCCATTTGGGGGCACATGGGGGACGGCTGCAGGCCACCGTGTCGGGGTCAGCTGTTTTAGCCATAGGCATTGCCGGGCTTTGCTCTCCAGTGGCGCCAACGGTGGGCTGGGCTCAGATCTGCGGATGCCCAGGCTGGATTTGCACCCATGTTTGCAGTGCCAGGGCCTGCCGGGATATGCCTTTCTCAGGGCAGGGTCTGGGTCTGTCACCACGACCAAGCTGGCACGCGGCCGGGAGAGTTCCTGTTCTCAACCGTGTGCCAGCCGCATCAGCCAGAGAGGGAGGTTGTGCTGGCGGAGAGGCACACCGCGATGCTGACCCCTGGGTAACGATGCGCTCAGTCAACTTGATAGATCTGTCTGGGCTCTCTGTTAATAAACAGCGTCTGACCCAAGCTGTCTCGGAGCTGTAAGTAACGAGTCATCTTTCTGCACTTGAGCTATCAGCAGCTAACAGGGTTGCTTCCTCCTCCTTCGGATAACGCATTGGCATGTCCTGTCCCCGCCGTCTCATGCCGTGGGGAGGGGGTGCTGGGGACAGTGCATGCCTGGATCATTTCGTCACCAGCATGGATCAAGAAATTGTGTTTTGATGAAGAAGCATCAACATGTCACAGTTTTGATGTTGCTATTTCCTCCCTCCCAGCCAGAACTGATCTCCAGCTCCAGAAGGAAACTTTTCCCCATCCTCCTCCTTGTTAGGTTGCTTCTGGTTTAGTCACCTTCATATGTGTTTATAAAGTTGGTCCTTTCCTTCCAAGCTCAAAAACCACCTCCTCCACCCATGGTTTGGTGGGATGCTATATGAACCCTAGCAGCTCTCTCCCCTCTACCTCTCCCCATCCAAGTCAATCTCACAACAACAAATACAGAGCGGTTTGGGTTTTTTATAGGGACCAAAGCCCCTCAAATGGGCTTGTTTTATTGTCACAGCTAAGGACACATTCAGAGAGGACCATACCACAGCAGGCCGAGGTGCAGGCCCCCCCAGAGCACTGCCAGGGAGGGGGCAGGCCAGCAGGCAGCAGAGGCCACAGCCAGGAGCATCACCATGTGCTACGCTACCGCACAGCAGCTGCAGCACCCACCTGAGGTAAAGGAATGAGATCTGAGTCCTGTGAGAGCACCGCTACCAGGAGACCACTGGTCAGGGATGAGATGGAAACCACGTCCCGGCCATGGCTCTAATGCAAGACAAACCCAGCCCAGCTCTTCCACCCTGTCCTGTCCCGCAAAAATCTGGTGCAGCCCTTTAACTCTGTTTTTCTACCTTGTAGTCCCATTTCACAGCCCTTTATACCTGTCCCCAGCCCCCGTGCGCCTCATGTGCATCCAACCCGTGTTGCCCCAGATCTCTGAGCCCTGCCTGCAAATTTGGGCTCTGCCCACCGTGCCGCCCATGCATCCGCCAGGCACACCAGTCTCCACGTGCATCTTCATTCTCCTGGCCATATTTATGGACCTCCCCCACCTCACGAAGGGGCAGGTTCTTCTCAGGCTCCGCAGCATCCCGCCCCGCCAGTACATTTCCAGCCATGGGATGAGGAGGATCCAAGCCGAGGGTCCATCAGCAGGTGATGAGGGCTTATCCAGGACACTCAACCCACTCTATCCCTGATTAAGTGATCCACCCGCGCTCCCTCCATCCTGCAGCCCTAACCCAGACCTACCTTGCTCTTCATGTTGTCCTCCGATCTGTCCTCAGTGGGGCACTGCAGGAGAGCATGGGAGATATAAACCCCCCCGAACTCCCCTCATCTTACTCCCCTTTAGACTTCTAAAAGTGAGACAGGGCGTAACAAACCCACTGACGCGCGCACACCGATGTGCACCTATGCACATCATCCCTGCTCACACGTGCTCTGAGCAATCCTGCACAGCACCATCGCTGCCCGCTCCCATCCAGCTTACCTCCAAGATCCCAGCCTGGGTGACCCCCAGGTGCTTTCTGGCCCACCATAACGGCAAGCTCATCCTCCTGGACAACTTCACCGTGCTGCCTGCATGGCTGCTCTGACAGCCCTGCCTGCAGGGCAGCGTGGCCAGGGCCGGCTGGGTCAGGGCTCGCTGCACTGGCTGAAAGCCTTTGCACCAGCTGCTGCAGAGTCAAGCACCGACACCGTGCCACAACAGAAGCCCTGTAGCTTCAGCAGGGACCAAGGGCACATGCTGAATTTGAACCTTGCCTGCATGGGAAGTAGGGCAGAGCATGTCTCCGGGCAAGCATGTGCTGGGAAGCCATGGAAGGAGAAATAATAAAAATGACATGTGTCTAAGGACACATCGCCACTTGAGAAATGTGTATAGTGTGCGGGCATGCATCCTCCTGCATACCGAGTCAGGTCTGCAGCACGCAGGGGAGGCATCTGCGGGGAGCAAAGCAGGGCACTTCCATGCAAGGGCTGGGCTGGGTGCTCTGCTGAGGCAGGGAAATGTGAGCTGGAAAGTCTGGGCAGGATCCCGAGACATAAATCAGAAAAACCCAGGTGCAAATGGAGGGGGTTCAGCACAGCCCCCATACGCATGGCCTGCGGATGGCTTGGGACACAAGCGCTCGTGGACGCAGTGAGGAGCAAGCGGCTGCCTGCACCTTTGGTCCTTTGGCTCTGTAGCTTCTGGCTTCCTCTCTATTTTTTTGCCACGACTGAGAAAAGGTGATTTCAAGATGCTTCAAGACCATAAACCCAAAAAGCCTGAAGCTCCAGCTACACAGGGCTGCCCAGTGTCCTTAGGCTTCCCCATCACCACAATCAACACAAAACAGGAACAAATCACTCCTCTGCAAAAGCGAGAACAGGAAAAGGCGGGCAAGGAGATTTGCTCCTCTACCTCCTCTCCCAATCTTACCTTTCACATCAAGTTTGCAGTCTACTGAGGCTTCCCCCAAGGGGTTCACAGCTTTGCAGGTGTAGATGCCCCCATCGAAAGGGTTGGGCTTGCGGATTTCTAGGGAGCAGACACCCTGCTCGATCATCGCTATGTATTTGGGGTCTTCCCTTATCTCCATCTGATTTTTCATCCAGATGATTTTGGGCTGGAAGGCAGCAGGATTTATTTATTTGTTTAAAGCAGGAGAGAAATGAGAAATCTAACCGGCCTCAAAATGCAGTCACCTCATTCTGCCTTTGCCTTGGCCATGCCTGAAGCTGGTGGCCGTGGTGGGATTCACAGTCAGAAGCAGTCTGTAGAGCTAAATATCCCGTTCTTGAGCCCTAACCACTGCTCCGCACTTCATTCTCCAGCACAGAAGAAAATAGGACATGGCCTGACTTAAGACCAGTCTCCCATCTCCGTGCAGAAACACCCCCAGTTTGCCCCAGTTTGATTCACAGGGCAGCCGCAGCCCCCTAACCTCATCCAACCCTAACTCCAGCCACCTTGCAAAAACCCCACGGGTGGCTGCCCATACGCAGACGCGATGCTGTCCATGGAGGTACCACTGACCTGGGGGAAGCCCCGAACACAGCAGAAGAGATGTGTGCTGTAGCCCCTGGTGGTGGTTCTGTCTGTCAGGGGCTGGGTGAACTTTGGAGGCTCCATCATGTCCCGTTGGGGGAACTTCTCTGGCTGGTAAGAAGTTTCTAAGAAAATCATTAATTCAAGGTTGAGGCAGAGCTTGTTGACCAGCACACGGTCATAGGGATTCAGCCCAAGGTACCCCAAAATACTTCTGCTCCCTCACATGACAAGCCACACAGCATCTAGCCTGACCCGAGGACCTGGCCTTTAGCTCAGACCAGCCCTGTCTATAAACGCCTTCTCATCCAACAACGCCATATTAGCGCCCAGTCTCTGTGGGAGACGGGGGAGATGCCAGACTGCAAACCAACACTGCATTGCATGCTCTGTGCAGCATGTCAGAATCAGGCCAGGCATCTCTCTGGATCTCCTACTCCATCCCAAAACTTCAGTGCACAGAAATAGGAGCTGGAGGTAAGCTCTGCAGGTGGCAGAGACTCCAAAATGCTGTGTGCTACCAGGGAGCAGGATGGAAACAGATGGAGGGAGAGCGGGGCTGAGGGATGTTGGTTTAGAGATTTGGCCCTGAGATGGACCACTGCAGGGGTCTCTTCCTCTGCTGTCCCTGTGCTGCAGGCCCAAAGCCAGGGCTGTTCCCCACCCCTCCTGGCTCCTGCTTCCATGGGGATGTCCACACCTTGATCCCTCCCAGGGGGCTGACCATGGCATAAGCCTTCCCCAAAGCAGAAAGGAGGTGTAGGAGGAGGGCAGGGGACCTCTAGACCTCTGCCTTGGGGATGCACAGCCTCACCCATGCCAGACTTGTCCTGGGGATCAGCCCAACAGCATCACCACAACACCAAGGAAACCTCACCAGCCCCAACGAGGACAGGATCCCTCTTGCCCACCACCACCCACCCCCAACCCCTTAGCCAAAGCCTTGTCCCCACTTGTCTTCTTGATGTGGGCCACCCCGGAGGTGATGGCTGGTTTCTCGCTCAGCCCACAGGCATTTTCCGCAAACACCCGAAAGGAGTAGGCATTGCCGATGATGAGGTCGGAGATGGTGCAGCTGGTGCGGGTGCAGCGCTCCAGTACTGTGAACCATTTCTGAGAGGCAAAAAAAGAGTGCTGAGGTAAGGTAGGCTGTTCAAAGAATGGAGAAGGTGTAGGGGGAGACAGGGGTGTGCAGCTCCCCCTCGCCCATCAGGGCATCCCCAGCAGCAGGGCACGAGGGACCCAGAAGTGCCCAGACTCACCCCACTCTTCTTGTCTGACTTCTGCACCATGTAGCCCTTGATCTCAGAGTTCCCATTGTCCGTCGGAGGGGTCCACTCCAGGGCCACATTAAAGCCCCACACGTCCACCAGCTTCAAGTTCTGAGGGGGGCTTGGCGGTTCTGCAAATACAAACCCTCACAGGGTGGCATCCTAGTTTGCTCCTCTCAAATTCTGTGCCTTTGCAATCCCTAGAACCTCGCTTCTAATATCTTCTCACCCTGTTGCAGTGCACAAGGAATGAGAAGTTGCAATGGGCATGGGCTGGCAGAAACCCTGCATCCCCAACCAAAGGAGTTCACCTCCATGATCCCAGAGAAGATCCCACCAGAAGAGAGACCCCAGAATCCCTTGTCTTGTTGCTGGCCCTGTCCTATCCCACCCAGAACAAGAGCTACTCCCAACCAAGAGGCAGAAACAAGCCGCAGAGCAACCCTGCAGGGTCCCATCCCCAGCCTTACCAATGACTCGGATGTCCAGGGTAGCCTTGTCCTCCGCTCCGTTTATCCGCACAACCAGCTCGTACTTGCCCGAGTCACTGCGCTGTGCCTCGCGGATGTAGAAGATGGTGTCCTTCACCGTGTTGCGGATGTTGATGCGGCTGGCGTCCAGGGGCTGGCCACCCTTGGTCCAGATCACCTCGGGCTGTGGCTTTCCCTGGAGCAACCCACACAGGCAGGTTAGGAGCCACTTGAGTGCATGGTACCAATGAGTCCTGCTGGGAAGGAGGCGTGGGCAGAGCCACCCTGCTTTGTCCAGGCAACACTGGCCTGGATACAGCCTCTCCCATCCAGCAGTCCTCAGGAAAGAAACTACAGCTGATCCCTGCCAGCCCCACTGATGGGAAGCCATCAGGCTCCAAGGATGATGACAGAACATGCTGTTTGGGGTTGTCCCATTGCCAACACCATCAATAAAGACATCTCAGGAGAAAAATGGGAGGTAGGCAGGAATGGGAGAGAGGTTCTCACCCCATCTCCCACCCTTGGCCCATGAGACATGAGGACTAGGACAAGCCAGCCCACAGCTGGCCCCAGGCATGTCACGGTGGCTAGAAAAGTGACTGCAGAAGCTAACCTGCAGTGAAAAATACTGGGGGGATTAAATCCCAAATTGTTCACCTACCTGGAAAGGGATCATCACGTTCACAGCATCACCAACACGCCTGACATAAGTCTGCCTCAGGTGACGTGGCATGCGGATCCTTGGGAGCTCTGGGGATGGAAAAGTCACACCATGGGGACAAGGGAATCGCAGCCCACAACTGGCTGAACCACCCTGCTTCACCATCAAGAAATCCCACCCACAAAGAGAGCCACCTGTTCCCTCTCATCTCCTGGACTGTTCTCGCGTCCCTGCGGGGCCATGCCAGCCTACCCCATTGCCTGCATCCCAAAATTATATCCATCCTTGAGATACCAGGTCACCAACCTAACGGCACCACCCCAATGGACCAATCACCCCCTTCATTATAGCCAGGCCATGGAGTCCAACGTGGGCTTAACCAGAAGAGCCTACATGGCAGCAAGGCAGAGGGCAGCATCTCCCAGTAAGGAAATATTTTTCCCCCAGCTCATAAAGCAGACTTTCCAGAGGCATACCACCCAACTTCCAGCAATGACAAGGCTCGCCAGGCCCCCAGCTTCACTGTGTGCTCAAGGCCATTGAGAGACCAAGGTGGTGCATGGTTACTCACAGCAGAGCTGTGAAAGCCCCAGGCTTAGAAAGAAGGCTAATGTCCCCAAGGGAACATAACAAAGGCAAGCAAAAAACCCACTGCAGAATGCTGATGGAGCGTGTGTCTCCTTCCCGGGGTGAAAATAGCAGCCATGTAACCCTACCGGCTCAGTGCCACCCGGTGATCCTTCTGGAGAGGCATTGGGTTTACGTGAGCCCCTCATAAAAGAGTTGTGTGTCTCTGCTCGGATTAAACATGCGGGACCTTAGCTCTGGGGAGGGGGCAAGGCCAGAATTAAACCAGGACTGAGCGATGGCTAAACAGCTGTGAGCGTGAAATCCTGATGGTGGGCTGTAGAGGGCAGGGAGATGCCCAGCAGTCCCAGATGGCCCCTCCAACAGCTGAGACGGTCTCTCCTCTGCTCGTGCTGCTATTCGCTCCAGGGATCCATGCATCGATGCTGCCACTTGTACTCATCAGTCTCAGCAGGGCAGAGAAACCTGACCTCAACAGAGGAATGTTAATTCATGGGTGTTTTCCCCAGCTCATGCATGCCTTGCTCAGCCGGACAGGGCTGGCCAAAGTCTGTGGCCCAGGTGACATGCTCCCATGGATGGGAAGGCATTTTTCCTGCCCCAGCTCCCTGCAAAACGTGACTCCCACACCAAATCTTCATCTGGTTTTCCTCGTCTCTCTCCACTTCCCAAACCCACTCATCCCACCTGTTTTTAAAGTCTCTGCCATCTGTATTGCTGCTATTTAAAATCCCTTGTGATGCTATAAATGAACCGATGAGAGGTACAAAGAGCAGCCCCGAATAAAATGTGAAAGTCAGAAGGTCTTCTTGATGGGGCAGAGAGGAGCGGACTCACGCACCCGACACACACCAGTGCCGCTGGGGTGGACGCAGGGAGGCAGAGGGACATTGAGGGCTAATTTGTTCCTCAGCAAAGCCAGGCAGTGTGCACAGGGCTCTATTTCAAGTGAAACGCAAAAATAGGCAAGTGCTGTTTGCTGATGAAGAGTTTCAGTTAGCAAAAAGAAAAGAAAGAAGAAAAAAATCCCCACTAGCGTGGAGCAGTAGCAAGTTGTGCATGGGTCTTTCAGCTCTTTGGGCTTTACACCTCTCAGCCAATACACGTGGCTGAGACAAAGCACAGGCGGCAGGGACAGGGGATATGGACTGGTGGGTGCAACACGAGACTGTAAGTGGGAAACATGAGCTGTGTCTTTGCCATCTCTTGCCAGTTCCTCGTGCCTCAGTTTCCCCAGTCCCACAAGGTGTGGTGGGATGCCTTTGAGATCTGGAGGTGAACATGGCAGCAGACACCAACCACCAAGTCATGCCCAGCTCCTCTGGGCAGACTGAGAGGATGGGCCTTGCAGGACCTTTTCCAGATGCTGATAGCCTTCTCCAAAACTTTTCCTATGAAAAGATGATGATTCCTGGAATACCTTTTGCTATTATTATTACTATTCTTAAGCAGCTGAAAAATTCCTTGAGTTCTTGGAATAATAGGAAAACTTGTGCATTAGTAATTCCTTGTAAAGGGAAAATAAGTCTGTATCTGCTGTTTGATGAGTGAAAACCAGCCTTGCAACCATACATCAACCTCAGCACTTTCGAAGCACCCCGGGAGGAATGTGAGTCTTGCTAAGCATGGGAGCAAGCCATTCATTAGCGAGTTCAGCATGGTTAAAGTTCCCGTGCTCCGAACTACCAGCTCTTGACTTTCCTTGGCTAAACAAACAAAGCTGTCCGATGTGTATGTGATGGCATATTAGAGATGGAAGCATGGCCAAGGAGAGGAGATGTGCTGAAATTGAGACTGTTTCTGAGCTCTTGCAATGAAATGGGAAAACGTGGCTCTGCATTTTGAGCCCTTCACCCCCAAAGCTTCACCATCTGCAAGATCAGTGTCTTGAGGCTGGGAAGCTATGCTATCCCACCGCAAGGGAATTGGACACAGTTATTGAGAACAACGTCTCAGTCAAAGTCTGGATTGAGACATGTTAGAGGCAGAGGCTGCTCAGGCTGCAGTGGTGGGCTCTGATTTCTTTGTACCACTGACAAAGCACACAGGAATAATGCACAGCAGGAGCAGTACTTACGGAGGATCTCTCTGATGAGGATTGCCTGCTCCAAAGTAGCTGGGACACTGGCACCGCTGGCGCTGACAGCCTTCACCCGTATGTGGATCTTGTCACCGGAACTGAGGTCCTGGATTGTGTAGCGGGTGGAAAGAAAAGGCTCCTCGTTCACAGCTGTCCAGTCTGTACCTATGATGGACCCGGCAGAGCACTTCAGGCATGCAGTGGACAGACAGACACACAATCCAAACAGTGGGATCAAGCCACAGGAGGTGAAACCCAGAGGCAAAGAACCCCTTCCTTGCAAAGGCTGAATGATTTGGGGCACCAGCAGAAAAAATGTATCTTAAGAGAGGAGGTTGGCCACCCTACCAAGGAGCACGGGGCATGAAATGCTGCCAGAAGCTCAATCATTGAGCAGGAGGCTATTTCCAAGTAAGAAAAGGCATTAGGCCAGCAAACATGGTCTCTGCTGATCTTCCAAGTGCATTTCTGGAAGCAGTCAAGATCCTTTGACTACTCTGCCCGCCAATCTGCTCCTCTTAGTGCCCCAGGACAACTTACTGGGTCTCACCATGTTCCCCAGTACCTCCTCCATGTCAGGCAAGGTCTGCTTATCCACCAACTAGACCTCTCCAGCTGTTCTTTCTGCTTGGAAGTGGCATCTGAAATTCACCCCACAGCCAAGATGTAGAAGCTCTCCCACATCAGCCAGCTAACACAGCCTTGCAATATGATGAACCTCCTGATGAGGTTTCTCAGTTAGAAAAGAAACTGCCTCAATCACCAAAGAACTGGGTGTCTCAGGCAGGCAACTACAGCAACCCGCATGTGCCAGGGTTTGCTAAGCCACCATGTGTACCTTCAAAACAAGAACGTTCTCCTGTCAATGCCACCAGACCAGCCAAATCCCACCAGCTCCTCTTTCCCTTCACCACCGGCATTACTCAAACTAGCGCTCACTCAAATATCACTATATTTCAGCCAACCAGGGTCTTGTACCAGCCCAAATACAGCAGTCACGGAGCCCGTGTGATTATCACTGAATGACTAGAGCTCTCCTGTCACCCAGTCAAGCCCAAAGCAAGGTAGGAGATCATCCAAAACTGTGACCTTTGGGTGGCTGTCAGCCAGCACCCTCCAGGAACGCCTGCATCTTTCCTTGTCCCACGCAAGGGTCTCCTCACGTGTTCCATCCAGCTATGGTTACCTCCCCAGTCCCCAGCCAAATGATGAAAGCCTCCCACAGCCAAGCATGTGTTCACTGTGCCTGCCACAGACTAAACGGTCTAGGGTCATAGATCAAGTTCCCCAAAGCCCACAGACCACTTGGGTCTCCCAGACCACTCCAGCCTCATGCAGCACCCAGTCCACCAACCCCTGCCTCCCCTTGCAGATCCCTCCAGCCACACAGGTCATTCACTCTCACCCCAAAGTCAAGCAGGTCTTCAAGACAGTGCCCAAGAGACAAGTCTTATCCACCTACCCCATTCCATCAACCAGCAATGCAATTAGAGAAGCACAGATAATTGTTGCCACCCACCAGCCCACCTCCATCCACCATGGCCATCCTCCTTCCAGGCATCTCAAGCCCCACCTCACCTGGGCAGGGCTTGCCTGCATGCCAGCCCATCCTGCACTGCCCAGGATCCTTTCCTCCCTCAACCTCCCACCCTATCCCCATTACTTCTGCACTTCATTTTGGGCAAACATGGGAGAATTACATCTTCTTCTTTCTAAGGTCTTGCATCACCATCCCAGCCCCAGGTCTCTGCAGAGCTGGAGTTCATAGTGACCATCCTCAGTGGGTATGCTGGTCTGTCTTCCTCCCTCTAGCTGGACATGATAGTGACATTAAACCTAGTCCAGCCCTCAGCTAAAGGAGGGCTACATCACTACTATCTGAAGCTAATGGGAAGACCCTCTCCTCCACAGAAAAAGGAATCACAATTTAGAAAGAACCCATTTGGGCAAAGAAAGGGAAATGGTGCTCGGGGAAACGCGCTGCTGGGTTCTGCCCAGCTCTAGCCCGTGCCTCCACAGCAACACACCAGCTGTTCATGCTTACGAGGCAGGAAAACCCAAGCCTACTTCCATCTTTGCAGATCTCCACCACGTATCCATCCAGGACAGACTGCCCTGTCTGCTCCGGGGCTTTCCAGGTCAGCGTCACTGAGTTTTCACTCACTTCTTCCACAGCCAAGGACAAGGGGGAGCTGGGTGGTTCTGTAACAAACCCGCAGTGGTGAAGACAGGCTCTTGAGTATCAGGGCTGTTGGAGGTCAATCACCCAATCTCCATGTTGGTCTTCAACCCCGCCCCATCCTCCTAATCCCCCAGCCTTACCCCACTGCAAAAATATCCTTGATGACTTCATCACTCCATCCTTTCACCCTGGCACCCCCACGCGCCCCCTCCCAGCCTTGCATATCTCCCCTCCCTGCTTCAGTGTCCGGTCCTGTACTTACCTGCCTTTGGTTTCTCAGGCTTAGGTTCAGGGGCTGGGGCTTGCTGTTCAGCTGTGGGAGCCAGGGGACCTTCTTCAGGGGCTGGAGTCGTTTCTGCTGTGGGGACAGGAGCTGGCTCATCTGTGGGGGCTGCCGGCTGCTCCATGGCAGAAGGATGCTCAGCAGCCAAAGGTTCTTCAGCAGCTGGAGCTGATTCTTCCTTTGGGGTTGGTACTGGCTCTTCCTTCGGAGCTGCCAGATCTGAGTCTGTGGCTGGAGGTGCAGTTTTGCCAGTCATTGCTGCAAAGCCTGAGGGCTGGGGAAGAGGATGTTTTGGGGTCTCTGCTCTGTTTTTGGGTCCCTGCTGCTGGCCAAAGTTCTCTCCTCCAGATCAAGGATCTTGACGCTGAAGCTGGGGTCCCTGCTTGGAGCAGGCGTCTCCACTCTGGACGGACAGTCTCTGCTCTGGGACGGCTGTGCTGGGAGGGGGGAACCAGGTCACTGAGCCAGAACAGGGGCTGGGAGATTTTTATAGGCTTTGGCTGGCACTCGTCACCTCCCTGCAAACCAATCTGCCTGCGCAGGCGGGGGCTGCCAGGAATAGCCACACGGGACCTGCACATTCAGCAGCACGCCCCTACCCCCTCCTATGGGACTGCGGTACATGGCCCTGGCCACCACCTCCCCACACACCCCATCCTCCCCCAAGCTCGCACGGGACTGGGCAGGCCAGGGCCAGATCACCTTTCTTTGGGGACATTGCTCCTGTCCCCAGCACCAACACCCCTCTAGCTAAGGGCTTCCCAGCCCCGCCACCGACCACCTCCTCAGCCATCCACCGCCCCCTCAAGTCCTCCTCCTGGCTTCCCCATTAACCCTGCATTCCACATGCTTTTCCCCATCCTCTGCATTAACATCAGACCCACCGACCTCAATCCTCCCGGTTAATCCTGCATTAAACCCCAAGAACACCTGCTCCCCCCATGTCCTCCCATAATCCCTACTGTAACCCCAGACCCCTCTGCTGCCCTGTGTTGTCCTTGAGCCTCCACCTCGATCTCAGAACTGTTGAGGTTCAAAGGCAACTCTTGGGATCATCTGGACCAACCCAGCTGCCCATACCCCTGAACCATGTTCCTGGAGAGAATTCATCACTGGCCAGCCCTGCACCACGTCCTCCAGCCTCTGCCCTGCCCATATTACCAGAACCTTGTCCATGAAGTCTAGTCACCCCAAGACTTGTGATCCGCCACCCTTCTGTTAACCCTCAAACTCAGATTTGCCCCAAAGCCCCTCACTGACCCAGGAAAGCCCCATTAGTCCTATAGGATATAACTCTGCTCAACCCCTGCCTATCCTTGTTTCCCTCAGTTGACATGCTACGCATGAGAGGCTACTAAAAATGTCTCTGTAACCTATGGTCTAATTCTTTAACCTTCCTCAAATTTGGGTTGACAGAGTGTTTTCTCCTGCTCCCCAGCTACTTGCTGGTCTTCAGCGATGCTCCTATGGAGGAGCCAAGCAAGCCTGACTCTCCTGGGCATTGATTCAAAGGCTCGCAGTTCCTTGGTCCCAAGGAAACACCTTCAAACATGGACATCAGGGTCAAGAGACATCTCTGAGACAGCCAGAGCATGAAACTACGTACTCTGACAGGACCAGGTCATCTGAGTTTTGCTAACAATGGGGTGGTTTTCCATGTGGGGGGGAGCTGTAGTCACCTGGGAAGCAGAGGGACAGAACAAAGAACAGAACCCCATTGGCCAGGCTGGTCTTTAAAGGGGTGGTGACATCCCAAAAAAGAGCCACAGGCCTCTGAGGGATGCATCCCAGCTGGAGCAGGACCCATGGACCAGGTGGGAAGAGGGAATAGGGAGAGGAGGCCAGTGCAACAGTGCTGTCTCTTTGGTCAGTTAAGGTGTCACAGAGGTGTTGGGCTTGGCTAGATGCTGAGCTCAGCTTCTGGCTGCAAGACAGCAACAGGCAGGAGGCATCACCCCGAGGAACCCTGCCCAAGGTGCTCTACACAGACAGACAGTGAGACATGCAACTGCCGATCTCCAGAAAGAGCATGAAGGAGACCCCACACTTCCTGCTAGTCCTGCTCCTCCTGTAAGCTCAGAAGAAAGCTCATCACGGCCACCAGCCTTGCAAGTCACATGGGGATCAGGTAATGTGAGTGCAAACCTGGTCCCCCATGGGCTCTGATCCTGCCTGGAGGCTGCAGACTGGCAGCACAACCCTCCTGCTCCAGGGAGGGATATTTTTTCTCCCCAGGTTATTTCAGAAACAGGGTTTGGCAGCAGGACGAAGCCAGGACACCAAGCGATGGTATCACTGTCTCAGGGAGTGCATGTTTCCTCCAAAACTATGTGATAACCCAGGTGTTCCTCGATTACTTTCACCCGTGAGGAGGAATATGAGTAATAAAGGCTCCTCCTTCCCCAAAAATACCTTTGGGATGCCTAAGGGATGAGGTCCCTGAGGCAAAAGAGGGTGACATGGGGCTCCCGGCCATTTTTGCTGCATGCAGGCTATGGATGGGTACTGGCAGTCCCTCCCACCCCCCGGAGCAGCTTGGAGTGGCTCAGACTTGCCAAGTGGGTCATGAACCAGAAAATTTTCTGCAGCTGCCCTGGCAAAAGAGAAGACAGCCCTGCTCCCCAGCACAGTGATGTCGGAGAAGAGGAGACTGCCGTCTGTCCTTCTCCAGCTGCCTTTGGTTCCTTGGCGGACCTGGCAGCCAGAGGGGAGGATTGGAGAAGCTCTGGTTTCTCCATACCTTGACCCACAGGGATTTCATCCTGTCTTGGATGATCTTGGCACCTCCTTGATCCCTCATCATTCACATGGCCCATGCCTTGATGACTTTTTCCATCAGCTCACAGGTGGCCACCTCCAGATTCCAACAACCATCAACTCTGCTCAAACGTCTTTGGTGCGTCTTTCCCAAAGGCGATCATGATGTCTAGTCTAAACCAAAATGCTTTGCAAAAAGTGAGTCTCTTTTGATTGTGTGTTAAGAAAAGCAATTTAAAGAGCTCTGAAAAAAGAAGAAATCAATACCAAAACTCTAGTTCATAAGGAAATGAGCACTTGGATTTCTATCTTATTTCAATTTGGGTGAGCATGGTTGAAAATTAAACACTTACCCCAGGAAAAGAACATCAATGCAATTATTTCACTTGAAGTTCTTGATTTGAACAGAATTTGTGTTTTTCAATCATCTGCTCTATGACGTTTAGATGCTGTTTTCTCTGTTGACTCACAGGATGACTCGTAGGTTAAGAGTGATCATACAGACTTTTCTGGGCCGTGTTACTGTAGTATATTGGCATCTTGTTTATTCACACATTGTCAGCAAGACCACTGTACGTTGAGCAAACTCAAACACGGAAACACTACACTGTTTGCCGTAGCTGACAAAGGCATCGTGACAGGTTGCCCAAGTTCAAAGTCAGAGGGTTTCCCTTAGGGACCAGACTTGGGTGCCAAAGGTTCCGTTACCCATTACGATGGCTTTGCTTGTGGATGCACGACAGGGAGGGAGAAACTGCTCCCATGGAGTCATTTCACTAACAAGGATGGGAGTGGGGTGCCTCAGCCCCTTGACTTTGGAGTGAGGGAGTCAAAATGAGTCTGGTGTCAGAAACAAAACAAAATGCCCACCGACGTGATTCCTCCACCTTGGCAAGAAAACGAAGAGCATGCCAAGTGGGCTGCGCTGGCGGTTCCTGCAGGCAACTAGGAGGCTTGAACATTAACATTTTAGTGCTAATTTAAATATCAACATATTTTTTGCCTGAAACTCCAAATATTTCAGGATTTAGCTGAAATACTGGGTATTCATGTTTTCCAGTGAGAAAAGATCTCTTCTGTACAGGAAGAAGATACTTTTTGTAAATTGGTTTTGACCCATATTTCCAGCCCACTGCACCATCGATATGTTGCATTACTTACCTTCCAAGTAAAAGATAAGTATAAATAATGAGAGTTTCATTTCTTCCTTAAAGGATCAGATCCTCCTCATGCCACTGTTACTTAAACTCCTCAAAAGATGCATCACAGTTATCTTTCTGCTGAGCTTATTGACAGGACCACATGGCAAAGAGATAAATCTGGCTGTACCCCAAAAGCATTGGGTCTACCCATTCACCCAGATTTGCCAGTTTAGGAAATCACAGCTTCAAGGACCCGCCAGGTGTGACAGGGGAAAGCCTCAGCAGCACTGCTCCCCAACACGACAGCTGATGTATTGGTGCGGGAAGACAGAAGATGCCTCCGACAGCTGAGGCAAATCCTGGAGGCTTTCAGGGATTAGGACCAGCCCTAAAACAGGGATCCAGGATTAGACAGGAGGTGGTCAGCTCTTCCCACTTGCACATCGTAAAGCAAAGCGGAGAGCCCAGAAGTCCAGAATAAATTAAGGGCTCCTTGAAGCTGTAACATCCTCCGCCTTCATCCCCTCTTGCCACTGTTCCTATGAACACATCTGGAAAGCCCAGTAGGCTTTTTGCACCCCAGGAGGACTGTGAAAGCAGTAGGGTGGACGTCACACACTGTTACCTGAGCCACCACTTGCTCTGAGCATGGCATCATGAGGTCCTTGGCAGAAGCGATGTGCTTCGCTGGGGCAGAGGACAGAGCCAGGCTCCAAGAGTCAGCATCATGGACGTCAACAAGGAACAGTCACCCATAGCCTGTACCAGGATGGGGAAGTGTCCCCATTGCCACCCCTCAATGGGATATATTCAAAGCATCTACCGGAAGAGAGCAGGAGCCATCGCCACCTCCCTATGGCCACATCCAGCCCTGCACACATCACGTGGGCTGTGAATCCACAAGAGAAACCACAAATGGCCGGAAAAATGCCCAAATCCTCTGGACTTCAGCAGAAAGGAGGTGCCCAAATCCCTTTGGGGGATGATACTGCTTCTGGTTACTGATGTGGCTGGAGACGGCTTCTGCGAGGGGCTGCTCTCTCCCTTCAGTGCCTCCCCGCTCTTGCCCTTGCCTGTCCCCTCTCAAGGGTGGTTAAGTCAGACCTCCAGAAAACTGGGGAGGTCATACGGAAAACACACAGCAGCCGACCACAAATGCCAGTAGGGCTGAGGCTCGGGGTGGCTCAGTGCCCTGCCTGCCGCGTCACATCTCCCCGTCTCCCAGCAGCATTTCCAGCCTCCGTGTCACTATGATATTCGCAGCGTGCTGAGTCAAGCAGCCAGGGCAGGCAGCAGGTGGGCTGGGACATAGGCAAGCTTTCCATTTCGTGTGTTGCACGCAAGCGGACACTTACTTCACTCCGAAGCAATGACTGCAGGCAGGGGCTCCTGGGGCCAAACCAGGACATAGGCTCGACCCCTCTCCCAAAGCCCCCAGGGTAGAGCCTGTGCGGTGCTGCCGTGGGGCAGGAGTTTTAGGCACGTATTGCTTTAAAATGTCCTTGTCTGGTCTAGAACACACAGACAGACAATAAAGAGACAGCATCGGCATGATTCAGGCGTTCTTTGAGGTCCTGTTGGGCATCCCTTGCCAGGCACAGAAATAGGGTTCATGCAGCCCAGCCACACACCCCAGAATTATCCTCGTTGTATAGTTGCACATCAGCTCACATCACCAGCACTCAGCATCACCACAGTTTGATTCATCGAATCATGAGTAACCCTTTCTTTGCTAAAACGGTTGTCAAGCACTGGAACAGGCTGCCCAGGGAAGTGGTTGAGTCACCATCCCTGGAAGTATTTAAAAGACGTGGAGATGTGGCACTTAGGGACATGGTTTAGTGGTGGCCTTGGCAGCGTTAGGTTAATGGTTGGATTCAATCTTAAGGGTCTTTTCCAAGCTAAATGATTCTGTGATTGGCCAGGGCGAGCGGCAGGTTCACCCACCACTGAGTCCCCCAGCATCGGCTCACAGAGCAGCACAGCGGATGCCTAGACCTGCGACCTGCCCTCTGGGATCAGGAGCTGCCAGACGCAGGCAGGACTCGTGGATGCAAACACTCAGCACCAACGGCCTCCTTGGGGTGTTATTTTGGGGCTGTGATGGGATAATTATCCTCTGAGCTGTCAGGGGGAGAGAAATAGAGAAACCCATCAGAGATGCCCCAGTTTTGCCCAGTACCTCACCAGGAGCTAAGCCAGGGAGCTCAGTGCCAGCTCCATGTCCCCTCCAGCCCAGGAACAGCACTGCAGGGAGAAAACCATCATGCAGTGGCATCACTCGCTGCCCTCAGCTGAAGTGGCTGGGGCTATCGTACATCGCAGCCACAGTGTGAGGTGGGCAGCACCCTCCAAATCAGCATCTGCACCCATGGCCGGCTGGGACAGGACATGATGGACTGGCAGAAGCACTCACACACCTTGGCACAGCGTCACCTCCGATGCCTGCAGCACCCAGAAGCAACGCCAAACCCAGGGCTTTGCTCTGCCTTTGGCGTTTTTTTCCAGTCCTGCCCTACCTCCAGGGCTGCCAGCAGGAGCTTACCTAGGACAGGCAGGCAGGGCGACTACTGGGGCTGAGCCTGTGCCAGCCCCGCTGTCCTCAGCCTGCCGGGGGTCACCTCTACCAAGGCTTGGGGACAGCAGCTGGGGATGTCAATAAGTCTCTGTCATCACCTGCCCTGCCTGGTCCCACTCTGGGGCAGGGAAAGGCTGCAAAGGGCAGCTTGAGTTTTCCCTTCTGCGTTAAAAGCCAAGTGTTCAGAAGGCCCAAAAGTGTTGCAAGCCAAATTTGCTATTTTATTCAGGACATTTACACATGGGGGTTGCACCCAGGGGATGCAGCCACACACCTGACTGCTTCTGTCGCCAAGCTGTGGCAACCCTTGGGCCGGCAAGCGGGGAGCCGGGAGGTTCTGCAAGACAAGAGGGAGGAAACAGCTCAGCCACGGGCTCCTCCAGCACCAAGGGCGAATTTCTTCATCATTAGTATCAGCAGGTGCTCAGGTGTTTGCTCTTCACTGCACAGGGGCAAACACCACTACCCAGAGCCCCACTTTGCTCTTCTCCATGCCCACAGTCCCAGGCAGCACCCAGCGTCCCAGTTTGCCCAGTGGTCCCCAAGAAGGTGCCCAGCCCTGATGTAGAGGCTGAGAGGCACTGAAACCCCTGCCAGGGCGCACTGCGCCGTTGGCCGCTTACACCCCAAGCACACACTTCTGGTGTCACTTGACTTTCACATCCTCTTGGGTCCCTTTACCTGCATCAAGTACTGAGGCCACCTTAGGTGTCCTCAAGGCCATTGCTCCTCTCCAGCCCCTCCTGCAGGATCAGCACTGGGGGCTGTTGTCTCCTCTTACCCTCCCAGTTCCTCCCTAATTTTCTCACACCCCTCCTTTCCTCGCCTTAAACACTTTCACTTGCACCCTCACCTGCCCCCTTTCCCTCTGCTCTCCCCATCCCCTCGTAGCTTTGCCCCCCAACCTCCTGCCCACCTCACGCAGAGTCCCTGCAGGACACTGCCGTGCTCCACCCCGCTCCACTGCAGCCAGGGCAGCCAACAGCTTGTTTGGCTGAAAGCATCACAGCCGATGGGGATCAGCACGATGGCCTGCAGCCAGACCCGTCCCAGCCCTGGTGGCACTGGGACCAGCCGTGTTTCAGATGGGGCAGACGAAATCCCTAGGAGGTCCCCAAGGGCAGTGCGGTGGTGGCTGGCACCGCAAGGGCTGCCTGCACCCTGCCGTGTCTGAGGGGTTTGCGGAGGGCTGTCCCTTCCCGGGATGCTCTGAAGCAAATGGGATCTGCTCCCTTAATGGGACAGCACGTCCCGGGACATCCCATGCCCCTCTCTAACCCAAGCATCTTTGTTTGGGAACCTCCTACCGTGTCCGCCTCCCTGGAGAGTTTGCTGGATCAGAGGGGCTGTGACAGGGGTTGGACCATCCCCAAGTCCCAGTGAGACCCTCCAGGCCCCAGTAAACTGGGAAGATACACCAGTTTGGGGTTGTCCAACTGCGGCCCAGCTGCACCCCTCCTCTGCTGCCACCAGGGAGCATCATGGGGACACTCAGCCAGGCTGTCCCCACTGGGTCCAGCTGCCGCCCTCCAGATACTGCGTCACGCTTTGGGAAGATGCTGTTCCCTTCATGCCTGGTCCTTAGCGCCCCTGGTGTCCCCAGAGCCAGATGTGGCCCAGCGCTGCTTTGGATGCATGGGCCTGACCTGCCACAGGCTGCCTGCTGCTGTGGTTGGGCCACCCGGCCGCTTCCCCCTGCCCTGCCCCGTCTCTGCTGTCCCCATGCGGCACAGCGTGACAGCCGTGTGCCTTCGCTGGAGGAAGCATCACCCCAAAGCACCTCCAGAGCAGCTGGGCCAGGACCTGAACTTCAGAGAGAAAATGGGGTTTGATCTGTTGACGCAATAACCCGCAAGGAAAGAGCCGTGGAAGAGAATGCTCCATCCTCCTCCTCCTTGTCCCTATGCATGTCAACGTAGGAAGGACACTCTTGTATTTTTGCAGAAGGCCACCTCATTCAGCCTGCTATGACCAAGGGCCAGTGAGGGCCAGGGCTGGCGGTGGCTTTGCCACGAGCACATGTGATGGGCTCATTCCCATCTCCTGGAGGTTATGAGGTGGCAGAGATCCCAAGAGATGTGGGGACAAGCGGGAGAGCTGAGGGTCCCATGCATCCCAGGTGCTGGCCCTTAGGGAGGAGGAAGACTTCTCCAGCAACCAGTGAGCTGGATGGAGGGACTCACCGCCTGCTCCACAACGCAGCCGACATGCAGAGAGAGCCCAGCCTTGCCACAGGCTGGAAATGCCCCGAGGTCCCACTGGGCAACAGTGGCCAGAGATGCCATTCCTGCCCGGCACCCGTAAAGCCCTGGCGTATCCCATCGGGATGTAAAACGCTGCAGGAACGCGAAGCGACGTGCAGGGCTCTCGCCCAGCCCTGGGTGCCACTGAAGGTGAGAAGCTGATTTAATTTCACAACCTGCAAAGCCCTTGGGGAGGTGGACACAGCCAGGCTGGGCACCAGGGCTGGTATTTTTCTGCCCCTGGCAGTGTGACTTGCAAAGCAAAGTGTTGAGGCTCTCCATGGATTCACATCTTCCTGCAAGCCAGTCAACGATCCCCATCCCACCCCACCATCTGGATGAGGAAAAACGCTCTTGGTAGTCCCTTTTCTCTGCTGCTCGTGACTGTGATCACCTCTTCCTTGCAGGGCGCAGGAGAAGCTGATGTCCTTTTGCACCCCAGCATGGCAACTGGGAGGGCCGAGGAGGGGGGCAGAGGGAGCAGCCAGAGACCCGTTATCTGATCCCAGCAGCTCCGGTGTAAACTTAGCATGGCCTTTCGGAAAGTACTTGCTGTGGCAAAACATGCAGTAAATCACTGTGCTGAATGCCAACAATATTTTGAGATTAGCAAATCTTACAGAGCTCCTTAGGTTAAAGCTCAAGTTGGGGTCGTGGCTTGCAGCCCTGCCAGTGTAACTGGGGGGGTCTTTTCACCCCAGCACCCCCCGAGCCCCGGGGATTGCACCGAGCAATAAATGGTTCTTGTTCTTTGGAGGAGATGGGGCAAGGTCTGGAGTCAGCACAGGGCACGGGGCTGCAGGACCCTCCACGCTCGCGTGGGCGCCCACCCTGTGCTGCCGAGGACCAGGACTGGCGTTCAGATTTCCCTGCCCTCCACTTCCCAGACCACTCAGCCCAGCTTGAAAAATCCCCAGTTTCCTCTTTTTCTTCATCAAGTAGCAAAACCAGCTCCCCACCAGCTGCCCAGCCCTCTCCAGCATTGTCCCATGCTCCCCAGAGTGAGCCACCATGACCTCCAGCACCATCACCCTGACCCTGGTCCCCAGTGCCCCCAGAACTCCTGGCACTGGCAGGGTGCTGAACCACAACACTTTGGGGCGGGCATGCCCAGGACTTTGCAAAAGCCACCCAAGAGGTTGGACCTCGATGTCACCACCTACTTCCAGATGTGCTGTAAGTTTGCCAAGCTCAGTTGAGGGCTATTTCTGCACCAGGGCCCTGCCTGTGCGATGACGAGGCGGAACAAGCCCTTTCAGTTGGGTGGATAAAGGGGCAGCGAGCACCTGGGAGCCAAACCCAAGGGCTTCCACCTGGAAAACCAGACATTGATTTTGCAGGTGATTGACCCCTGAAACATGGTCCCAAGGTCAAAGTGGCCCAGAGCTGGCATTTTAACCCAGGACAAGTCACTGGCTCAGCATGGGAGGGACTGGGGAAAATCTCGTGCTACACCTGAGGCTGGGCTCTGCGGCTC
Organism: Steatornis caripensis; assembly: GCA_013398225.1. Classification (NCBI taxonomy): domain Eukaryota; kingdom Metazoa; phylum Chordata; class Aves; order Caprimulgiformes; family Steatornithidae; genus Steatornis; species Steatornis caripensis. The sequence continues at coordinate 67,092 of VZSC01003591.1, forward strand.
GACCCTTTCCATCTATGGTTGCCCTCTTGCAAACAGCGATGCCAGCCCGGACGAGAGCCTGTAAACTGAGACGTCTTTGCACCTCCTGACCATTAAACAGCCTCAGAAAGGAGCTCTGCCCAAGACCCTCCACCGAATACCACCTCCAAGAAATCCTAAACGTGGATTGAAATACTTGGGATTAAAACCATTAGTGGAAGGAAAAGTGTCCAGATTAGCTTTGTTTTCTAATCCTCAGGAGCTTTGCAGCCCCCTCTGCAACCACCATGCAAGAAATGGTCCCTAAAGCTTTTTTCATGCAAAAATGTGCAACTTTGGGGGTCTGTGACTTGAACACAGGGCTTTCCGCACCCCAGCAATTGGAGCAGGGAGGGCTTTGGGGGATAATGGATGCAGCTTGCTAAGAAGACATGATTTTGGTGTCCCATGAGGGTTGGCATCTCTTCTCATCCAGTTTGGAACTGCTTTGCTACCAGTCATGGGCCAGAGTGTCCCAGCTGGCTTTCAGCCCCTCTGTCCCAGCAGGTTCCCCCGCACCCACAAGCATCAGGGGGAAGAGAAGCAGGCAGGCAATGTTACACAGCATCCCATTTTGGGGACCTGGGAGGGATCGCCAAGCACCAAACACGGCAGCAAGCGAAGCATCGGCGGCACAAACGGTGCAAACACAAGCGAACTGAACCCGCGCACACTCGGCCCAAGCGCATACGTCCTGGGAGCCAGAGAGAAAAGTCTTTCCAGAGGAAGGTCCTCTCTCCCACAAGGTCTCCCAGAGATGTTTCTTTGCTCTAATGCTGCCATCCAGTGGGAGAGACTCCCTGGCATGGGAAAGGCTGGAAACGAGGGCCTTGGCGTCCCCAGCGCCGGGGGTCGCACCCACCACCACCACCAGCCTTGGGCTGCCCCCAGGGACCTCCCTGCCACAGATGCTGCAGCCAAACCCAAGGCTCGACCCCAACCTGGCTGCGATGGGAAAATAAAAATTGCTCACACGCCGCATGCTCAAGCCCCTCCGGCACCCTAATGTCCTGCCGAAGTGCATCATCCAGTGAGGGGACGAGGAAAGGGTGAAGATGCACCAGGATAAGGCAAGGAGCAGCAAGCTGAGCCTTCCTCAGGAGGAGGAGGAGGAGGGTGAGGAGCTGTGGTGCAAGCAGGCTCCCCGTGGCGAGGACATCCCAGTCCCAGTGGGATGCAGCCCCACGGAATGCTCACAACGACGTTCCCTGGACGCGGGATATTTGCAGTCTGAACACATCACGCCTGCAGAAAGCCAAATTCCAGCGTGTATTCATCAGCACCGGGGCTGCAAGGAGGAAAAAAAAAAAAAGGAAAACCAAACAAACCTCTCCGGGCTCAGTTTAAGGAAGCAAAACGACTTTGGCAGCGGCGACAGAGCAGCGCAACGGCAAGTGTTGTATCCGCGGTGGCCAGCAGCCCCAAGGATCCCACAATGTGCCCGTTTGTTGTGCCGGTGGGCGGCTGGCTTCCCGCAGAAAGGAGCTTTCAGTGAGAATATTCAAAAGTTCAACCTCTGTCAGCGGCACAAGGTTTGCTGGATCGTGCGATGGGCACAAAGGGACAGTGTTTCCTCGGGAGCGGGGAGGTTTTGTGGCTGGGAACACGGCTCTTTTCTTCCCCTCACTGAAGCCGTCTGAGTAGAGGCAGGGAGTTATCGAGGCAGGATCGTAGCCAGAGACTTGCCTTAAAGGGGGAAAGCAGAAAAGATTTGTGTATATGGGCGGAAAAAAAAATCAAAGAAATTGGGGATTTCTTTTGGCTGAAGGCAGCAGCTGTTTTCCCAAGCAGCTCCAGTTTCCAGGAAAGCGGGGATTTTCCTCCGAAATCAAAGGGGAAAACCCCTAACTTTTTATTTTCCCTGTGTGCCAAGAGGAAATTTCTCCTGGGAACAAGCCCTGTGCGCAAACACACACGCTGCCCTCTCCGCCGGGAAGTACAAGTGCCGTTCCACCCACTCAGGATCAGCCAGAAACCATCCCCCGGACCCACAGTTCCCTGATAACCCCAACAAGGGAGCAGCATCCTGGTCGGGCGAGGGGCACACGCCCCGGCAGGGACATGTTCGGAAAGCACCCACAACCTCTGCGAGCTGGCAAAGGCCAATTCTGCCAGCTGCAAACCCACCTTGATCTCCAGCCCATGCTCAGGGAAGGGAAGGAGGTAGAAGTTGTCGCAAAATATGAAAGGAGGATATTTGGTTGTAGGGAGGCTGGTCTGCATCTGCAAACAGCCACGCTCTGGCATCAGGGCTGAGAACTGTGCACAGCTCATCACACCCAATGGCCTCATAAACCATACCTGTGCCCAACGCCCCTTCTGTATGTTTAATCTCTGCACAAACACCGCCTAAAGAAACGGCAGAGGAAATATTAGGGGTGTGGACAGGCGAAGGATGGGAAAGGGAGATTTTTTTAAAAGGTTTTAAAGAGACTTTGCTGTTGGCAGGTGTGGAGTGGTAAAACCGCCCAGCAAAGCTGAGCAGCTCAGCACCAGTTGCGTGTCCAGGATGGGGCGGTTGCTGTATCGCAGCGCTAACGAACTACTCTCTCCCTTCCTGTAACGAAGATGGATGGCAACCGGCCTCGAGCCCGAGAGTTGGCCAAGGTGCCTCTGAGTCATTCTGAGAGGGGGAATAAACCTCTGCCCGATGGAGAAACGCCAGCTCGAGGGAAAGCACAGCCCGGCCGGCGTTCCCAAGTGGAGCCAGGACAAGCTCACAACCGACAGCCGTGGCAACGAAAGCATGGTGGTATCGTCAGGGCGGCTCTGCTTGCTCCCCATCACGTTGCGGAGTGGAGACCCCAAAACCTGCATCCCCTGGAGGGGACAGTTCAGCATCACCCCCAGCCCCGCAGCCGTTGCGCTGGGCGTTGTCCCCGGCACCAGTGGGCTCCTGGGGAGAAAAGGGCTTGCAGGAGGCAGGGAGGCCAGAGCAGGGCTCGGGCAGGGCGCTTTGCCCCCTGTGGTGTAGGGCAAAGCCACCCCTTGTCCCTGGGGTCCCTGTGCCGTTTCTCAGCCCGCTCCGGGTGCCTGAGTGGGGGTGCGGGGCTGCCTCTGCCCAGGGGTGCCCCTATTCCCGTTCCCCCCGGGCAGCTCCTCCGAGCCGTGCCCGGCTCCCCGCCGGGATGCCCGGCGTCGTGCACCGGGATGCACCCCCGCCCACCTCCCCCCGTGCCCGGTGCTCCCGGACCCCCCGTACCCAGGTCCCTCCCGGTATCCCTATGCCCGGTTCTCTCGGCTCCCCCGCTCCCGGTGCCCCCGGGACGGCCGTGCGCGGGTGCTCTCGGTGCCCGGTGCTCCCGGCTCTTCTGCAGCCAGGTGCTCCCGGCTCCCTCCTTCCCGACGCTCCCAGGACCCCCATGCCCGGTTCTCCCGGCCCCCGGCGTCCCCTCCCCGCCGTGCCCAGGTGCCCCCGCTCCCGGGCCGGGCTCCCGGTGCCCCGGCCGGTGCCAGGTGCCGCCCGGCCCCCCCGCTCCTCCTCTCTCC
>VZSC01003591.1:70701-82658 GCA_013398225.1 Steatornis caripensis
TCCCCCTCCCCCCGCCCCGTCCCGTCCCGTCCCTCCTCCCCCGGGAAAGCGAAGGCGCGGCGGGCGGAAGCCGAGCCCTCCCCGCCGCTCCGCACCGGGGCCGCTCCGCACCGGGGCCACCATGGCTTCCATCGGCAACTTCTTCCGACGGAGCCTGCGGCGCCCCGTCCGCAGAGGTGAGGGTCGGGCGGGGACGCCGGGGAGCACAGCCCCGCGCCGGGCTCCGGGAGGCGCCGGTGCCGGTGCCGGTGCCAGCCCCGGGGCCGCGGCTGCGGGAGCCGACGGCTGCCGGCGGAGCGGGGACTTTCCCGGGCAGCGCAGAGCGGCCACGCCGGGTGGGACCGCGGGGACCGGCACCGGCTCGGTGCCCTCCAGCCCTGCCCGTACGCGCTCACCCTGCGGAGCCCAGCTCGGCCCGTCTGCCCCCGGGGCTTACCGCATCTCCCGGGGCTTGCTTCGTGCCCAGGGGCTCGCCCCAGCCCCCGGCAGTGCACCCCATCTCCGAGCAGCGCACCCCGTCCCCTGGGGGTTCAGCCCATCGCGGGAGCTGCACCCCATCCCCTGGGAGCCTACCCCTTCCCAAATGCCTCTGCCCCATTCCCCGGGGGTTTACCCCATCCCAGGGGCAGCCCCCCAGGCTCCCTATTACCACATCCCCAAAAGCTTTCCCGACCGTTCGCCCACCGAGCGCAGCGTCACAGGGCATGCGGGAGCGTGGCATCGGGGGGAGCGTGGCATCGGGGGCATCCGCGGGGGCACGGTGACCCCAACGCCGGTCAGTGTTGCGGAGCCTTTAGGGGATGGTGCAGAAATTGGTCCTGCGGGATTTGTGAGCTTTTCCCAGATTCGGGATGGATCATCAGGGTTTTCTGGCCTGCCGTATCTCAAAGACACCGCAGAGCAGGTTGGGGCAACCTGTGGGTTTGCAGGGCTCGCTGCAAGCCCCCCCACCTCAGGTGTCTTTCATGTTGCCTGGCTCTCGCCCTGGGTGCGATATATGTTTTTCCGAGCTCAGCAGAAAAGGTTTGATAAAGCAAAAGCCATTTCCTCTCTGCTGGGGCAAGTGGGTGGCTGCATGGCACAGGAAGCAGAGCTCCCCAACAAACCATCGTGCCGGGCTGGGAGATTTCAGCATGCCACAGCCCGGTAGTTTTCCAGGAGGAAATAAACAGGTTGTGCCACATCGCAGCGTGTGTCTGAGTACAGCCCTCAGCCGATAATAAAACCCCGCTCTGGTCGGGGAAGTTGGTTGTGCAGCAAAACGTCTATTTTCCTTTAACGCCGGGGGCCCTGGTGCCATTTCCGCATGGGCTGGGGTGCACTGGGGCAGCCTTTGCCCTCTCCATGCCCGATGGAGGAAGGGGTGAAAATCCACAGCACTGGCGGCCATTTCCCATCTGGGAGCTGCGTGAGCCCTGCCGGCTGCCTGACTCGTTCCCCTCCTCGCAGGGGATGCTCCCGCTGCTGGGGGGCGGTGGGGTGGTCCCCAAGTCTTCCCCACTTGGGCTTGTTGGCCAAAGCTTTTGTGACAGTGGCTTGTGTCCCCCGGGACACACAAGGGACTGCAAATCCTGCTGGTTTTGGTGAGTGCTGGGACCTCTGATACCACATTAAACCTGTCCAACGCTGCATGACAGTGCATGGCTCCATACGTCCCCAGAGCTTGTCTTCCAGCCCAGGGATGGGGTATTATGGTCCCGGAGGGATGTAGGCTTGACCAGTGAGGGCTTTGCAACCAGACCCGGTGCAGGGGAGCGCTGCCAGGTGACGCTGTGCTTTCAGCAGGGCTCGCTGTGCTGGGTCGCGCTTTGGACAGGCGCGTGAGTCTGTCTGCGAGACAGAACCGCAGCCTGGCATGACCAGCCTCCCCGGAGCAGCGGGTTTTACTCAGCTGTCTGAAAACCCTGTGGACACGATGCAAATCCAGCCCTTGCTTGAGAGCACATCTTGTATTCTCTGAAATGCAGGATGGGGCTGGATAGGCAGGGTTTAACCAGACTTTCACTTTACCCTGGCAAACTGTGATGGGAACACAACCGACACCGGTGTGGATGGGGCCACCAGCAGCCCTCCCCGCTGCGCAGCCTGGTTCTCTGAGGTCCCCCCCAGCAACAACCTCCTACCCCGGCCCCGCAGGTGGCCGCTGAAGCTGTTGCTGGAGCATCCCAAGGAGGAGCAGGAGAAGCAAAGCGCATCTTGTTGACCTTTTTTCCCTGGCCCGGAGCACCTTGCTGGGGCTGTCACCGGGGTGAGTGCCACTGAGGACAAACCAGAGGTGTCTGCAGCTGAGTCTCATCCTTGGAATGGTCCTGGGCTTCCCCTTGCTGTGAAGGGACCTCTTTGGGATTAATTTCACCTTGCCAACAGGAAGGACTTTGCATGTGGAGGTGGAGCGGCCTCGGGGTGCACAGAGGGGCGGCTTCATGCACCTCCCTGCCCTGAGCTGGGAAAGGCGTTGTTGGTCCTTGGGAAGGGACATCCCATGACGGGACCTCCTCAGATAGCTTTCTGCTCCCATCAGCTCCCGATGACCGGGAGCAAAGGCTGGAAAGGTGTTTCCGTGGAGCCGGGGAGACGTGGGGTGGGGTGAGGTGTCCACCAGCACCGCTTTTGGAGGAAGATGTTGCATACGAGGGAGAGGGATGGTGAGAGCAGCTGGCCACGGCCTTGCCTTGCCCTGCTGAGCTGTGGCACAACTGAGAGAGCCCAGGGCCAAACTCCACGATGCGGGGAAATATTTCATCCAGCCACGCATTTATTTTCCTGCCTGTTGTTCCTAGGAGCAGCTCAAGCCTTTCTGTTCCAGGTCCCCACCATCATTAGAGCCAAGGCCAAGCCTGGGAGACTTTCAGTGCCAGGAACCAGAGATTTAGAGTTGCAAGCGGCTGCTGGGAGGGGGAAGAGCTGTGGCATGGCCTGGCTGCAGCCTCCTGCCGACATTTAACTCCTCTCCTTCCCAGCCCTTGGATCTTGCTGCCATGCTGCGATCATCCCAGGGCCCTTGGGGATGTTGGCTTGGGCTCTTTTCACTCTTATTTCTAGTTTTTCGAGTTGTGGCAGCTGACACTCCCCAGCTGCCCTCCCCAACCAGCCAAACAAGAAATGGGATGTAATCTCAGGGAATCGCTTTGCTTTGGGAGCTGTGGTTTAGGGAGAACCCTCGAGTACCTCATTTGCAATCAGCACTTCACAGGACTGAGGACGTCTGGCAGGGAGAGGTTGGGATTCAACTTGCTGGAGCCTTTGGATGTGCTCGAACAAGATCTGTGCTGTTTGTTTGCTGGTTTTTTCCCCTGAGGGAATGAAATTAACTGCTATAAAAGCATTCCCACACCTTCCTGCAGATGCTGTCCGTAGAGACCGTCTGCTCTCCACCATCCCACATGCTGGCTTTGCTCTGGGCATGCCCCTGCCCTCGCTAGGATGGGGCAAAGGAGGGCTGGGGGTGTCTGAGGGCGCTTTGATTTTCTCCGAAAGACTCATAAAAGCCATTTCTGTTTCCTTTCCATGTCCTGTGCCTGCATGTCCCCAGCTGTTGACTGTTGGGGACCAAAACACCCTGTGTACCAGGTCCCGTTCCCTCCAGGCACTTTGGATGGTTCATGTGTAGCCCTGCATCTCCTCTCCTGCCATCAGGACACCTCATGGCCTTTCATTTCACTCTGCTCTCTGTTTTTTGGGTTTGGTTTTTTTGGCTACAGAAGGAAAAGAGGAGGCCTCTGCTGCAGAAAACAACCCCTTGCGGGTGCCGCAGAGGAAACCAGGAGAGCGGAGCTCCGTCCTCTATTCTCCTGGACAGTTTTTCTTCGAGTACCTTGTGGTGGTGTCGCTGAAGAAGATGTCAGATGGACGTTACGAACCTAAGATAACCTACCAGTTCCCAAAGGTATTTAGTCCCGTGTTTCCGGGAAGATGAGTTTTCCGACTTTAGAGGAAAAGGGGATGTTGCTCCTTCCCCATCACTAGAGCCAGGGCAGGAGAACAGAAAAACACCCCGTGCCCTGGAGTCACAGACCCACATCCCAGGGCTTTGCCTGCCGTGGGTTGGGGTTGCTCGGACCACCTGTCCTTCCGTGTGGTCTGAGCCCCAGGCCACAAACCGCAGGAGGAAAATCCCTGGTCTCCTATCCCAAAAAGGGAGACCACAGCAGTGAAATCACATCTTGGGGAGGTGGCACAGGAGGAGACCCCCTGTTTGCAGAGGGGCCCCTGAGTGCCTCTGCTCTGCCCCACCATCCATGGGGTAAGAGTCAAAAACTGGGGGTTTTGGGAGATGCTTGTCCAGGGATGTGCAGGCACCCTCTGCTTCAGTCTGAGTGGTGGGTTACTTTGGGACACACTCCATCCCACCCCATCGTCTGGGGCTATGGGCACCCTCCATCACCCTGACTCTTGGCATCGCTTCATTCCATAGCGTGAGAACTTGCTGAAGGGCCAGAAGGAGGAGGAGGAACGTCTCTTGCAAGCCATCCCCCTCTTCTGCTTCCCCGACGGCAACAGCTGGGCCCCCGTCACTGACTACACTGACTTCACCAGGTACCTGCCCCACTGCGGGGTCTTGGCCATGGTTTCCCACCCTGTGCTGTCATACCCCTGAGGGCTGTGGGCTGGAAGAGCCATCCTGTCCCCATGCATTGTCTCTCCTTGCAGCGAAACCTTTTCCTTCGTTCTGACCAACGTGGACGGCAGCAGGAAGATCGGCTACTGCAGGCGGCTGCTGGTGAGCATCCCACCGCCCGTACGCCCATCGCTGGGTCAGTGGTGGCCATGCCACCCAACCCCGTGCTGGGACACGGTGCCTTCTGCCATGCCCAAAGCACAACTCTTGGGAACATGCCTTAGAAAGCTACTTGCCTTGACAAGGTGATGACAAGCAGAAAGGGGGTGCCCAAAGGGATTTCTTTGGAGTTTTCTTCTGCTGGGGAATTAGGTGGATGCTGGGTGGGGGAAAGCAGCGTTTGCTGTAGCCCCGCGCTGGCCTGAAATGCAACCACGAGATGCGATGGTTGGGAGGTGCCATTTCCCGTACCGGTGGTTGCTGCCTCCCCACCAATCTCCTGCAGCTTCCCTGGGTCCTTTACCTTGGCCACAGCAGTTGGGATGGCTGCACATCCCACTCAGGATCAAGATGGGGATGCACATGCACCCATCCAGGCGCCAAGGCGCTGGGTACCCTCAGCCCTGTCCCCAAAAATTGCTTCTGAGCAGTGGCTGCCTTTCTCAGCTCATGGATTTGGCCAGTTCGGGGGCTGCGAGGCTCCACAGAGGTCTTCCTTGGCTGCTGATTTACGCACAGCCTGGTTAAATAAGGACATAAAGCCACAGGGCCATGCGCCACGGCTCGGTGACTTACCGGATCTCACCACCCTTTCACTCCCCGGTGAACCTGCCCACTTCTGCATCCGGGCCTGAGCTTTGGCTGCTCGAACTGGGTGCCTGGAGGGCTGAAAGTATGAAGAGCAAACGGACTCAGGATAATCCAGTTGGAAAGGGAAAAACAGCGTGGGCACTCATCCCACTGGTTCCTGTTTCAGGCAGGATTAGTCCCCAGGATGGTGGGGCAGGAGGTCTCAGAGGATGCCTGTCTGGGGCAAGGAAAGTTTGGGAACATGCCAGAGGGCTTTGCACTGAAATAATTAACAGCTTTGGCATCTCAATTGCCTTCTCCAGGCACTCTCAGCTTTTACAGCATCAACTGCATCCTCCGCCTGAGCCCCAGCTCTGAAAATCCCCCAGCGAGTGATTGGGTGTTTTAGGGGGGTGTGTGGGGCCGGGGGGGATCTCTAGGGAGAGCACAGAGCTGGTGCAGTGGGGCTGGGAGATGCTCAAACCCTTTTCCTGTCCTCTTCCAGCCATCCGGCCGTGGTGTCCGCCTCCCTGAGGTCTTCTGCATCATCAGCTGCCTGGGCTGCTTCGGGCTCTTCTCCAAGGTAGGTGTGGTGGCTCCACCTGGCATGGTGGTGGCCCAGACAGCCGCTCTGTTGCCTGTCGGGGCTTCACAGCTCACTTTTTTCTCCCCCAGATCCTGGACGAGGTGGAGAAGAGGCGCCAGATCTCCATGGCGGTGATTTACCCCTTCATGCAGGGCCTTCGGGAATCGCCCTTCCCAGCTCCAGGGAAAACCGTCACCATAAAAAGCTTCATCCCCGAGTCAGGCACGGAGGTTGGTGGGGGTCTCGGGGGCTCAGCAGCACCTCCTGGACTGCTCCAGTATGGAGAGCCTGGGCCATCTCTGGGAGCATCCTCCACACTTGCAGCACCCACGAGTGCTCGCTGGAGCAGTGGGTGCTGGGTCAGGCTGCTGGTGGCCTCGTGCCCTGGGAATATGGGTGCCACCTCCCTCCTAGTCCAGGAGGAGAGCAGCAAGCAGTGAGGGTGATGATGGAGCCCATCCACAGGTAGCACTGCCCCACCTTTGCATCCTCGCAAAGCAGCATCTTTGCAGCTCCATCAGCCCCGAGCTGGAGCTGCCAGCACAAAACCTCCCCGGACGCCGTTTCTTAGCACGTCGGTGCTTGCACAGCCTTTACGTCAGAGCGGTGTGTCGTGCCGGGGGCCATGCGGCGGGGCTGGCTGCACCCTACTCGTGAGCCAGCGTTCTCACCTCGTGTGCGAGATGCGGGGCTGTTGGGGTGCACGGCGGTGCTGGGGCCATCGTGGGGTGTCGCAGGCTGCAGCTTCCCCTCCGCACCGCAGTGCTCGGCTCTCAGCCTCGACGCTCGCCCCAGTTTAGCATCACCAGCAGGCAGCCAGCACGGCGCAGGCGTGCAGCAAGCCGAGCTCTTACCTGTGGAGAGGAGTTCTGATACGGCACGGCGCCCGCGGGGCTCATCTCGCCCGCGCACAGCCCAGGCTCGCACAGGCAGAGCCTTTTCTTCTGCTTTTTCTTTCTCTTGTGGCAAAGCTGGGGTGGAAAAACCGGGAGGATCTGCTTTGGCACCGGGCAAAATAACCAAATCACCTCAGTGCTGAGCATCCCAGGGATGTGTCCTGCCAGGGTGGGTCTGAGAGCAAGATCCCTGCTCTCTAGTGCAATTTAGCAGCTCGCTATCAAGTTTCAAGAGATTTCTTCATCCAGGAAGGCTTGTGCAAGCGCTTCGCAGGTTGCTCAACGCTCTGGCTGCGGGCCAGGCTGCAGGGAACGTGGCTGGGGGTGACGGGGAGGGAGGAGAATGGGGAGGGAGGAGGATGGGGAGGGAGGAGGATATACGAGGACATTCTTCGAAAGAGCTGCGCTTCGGGGCTCCAGGCAGGGGCTGGAGCAAGTAAAAGAGATCAGTGAGGAAACAGGCAAAGAGGTGAAAGATAAATCCTGGGTACTGCATGAGCTGGGAGCTGTGGATCGTGCAGGATTTGTGCTGGAAAGGGGCTGTGGAGCCTGGGCAAGCCCTATGCCGCTGGCTGGGAAGATGCTGCAGTGCTGGAAAGGTGGCTTGGCACACGGAGGTGGGGACAGACTTTTCCCCCCCAGTAAAGCTGGGGAGAGGGGCCAGGACTGTGTCATGAGCTGCACCGTCCTGTTAACCCTTCAGCGGTCGCCATCTCAGGGCTGCCTGCAGCAGGGCCGAGGTATCAGCCGGGTTTGGGAGACTCCTGTCTGGGGCAAAGCCAGCAGAATAGGCAGACACCAGCAAATATTCATTAGAAAATTCACTTCTGGGCCATCCTAGCTAGGAGGAGGCAAGCTAGCCCTCCCAGAGAGGCTTTTGAGGAAGTTTTGGTGGTTTTTATAGCAAAAGTCATGCCCTCATCCCTCTTCCCCTTCTTGGAAGCTGCTACTCATGCTCGAGCTGTCAGACACCGAGGTGGCAGCGTGTCCCTGCCCATCTCCTACCAGGGACTTGTGAGCGCTGCAGAAAAGAGGCATTTTGGTTAAAAATCCAGTGCCCCAATAAATAAACCCCACAGCACACATCACCGCTGGCTTCTCCTGCATCCTCAGTGTTGCACAACCCAAATCTTCAGGCAGGACAAGATGCGGTTTGTCCCTTGCAGAGGGATGCGATGCAGATGCTGCAAACTCTAGGTCATTAATTGCTCCCAAACCACCTTCTCAGGGGGTCAGGGTGGTGTGGGGGAAGCGTTGCACCTCTTAAGCCAGGGTTTGGTGGCTCTCCCTTGGCAGCTCATCGAGCTCACGCGACCCGTGGATGCCCACCTGGAGCACGTGGAGTTTCAGGCTCTGCTCCAGCGGCTCAGCCCCCACCTCATCCTGCACATCTTCGCCTCCGCCGTGTTGGAGCGACGGCTCATCTTCCTGGCGGAGGAGCTGAGGTGAGTCCTGATCTTTTTATTTCAAAACAAAACAAAGCAAAACAAAACAACCTTAAAGCAGTGCAGAACACAGCTGAGCTCAGGGTGGGATGGCCCCTCCGAGCAGTGAAATCCTCTTTCCTCATGCAATGCCACCACGATGGCTCCTTGTCCTGCAGTGTCCTGTCGCAGTGCATCCACGCAGTGGCTGCTCTCCTCTACCCCTTCACCTGGGCTCACACCTACATCCCCGTGGTCCCCGAGTGCCTGCTTGACACCGTCTGCTGCCCCACGCCCTTCATGGTCGGCATCCAGATGCGGCACCTGGAGCGGGTCCTGGACCAGCCGATGGAGGAGGTATTTCAGCCAGGCGGGGGAAAGCATCTGGATGGAGCCATCAGTTAGTCCGTGACCCTGGGTTCGGGGTGGCTCCGGGGCTGGAGGCTCTGGTTGTGCCCTTTTCCCACCCAGGGAGGCTGGAGATTGGGGCTTCTTGCATGTCCCCTCCTGTTGGCACTCGGGGCAACACCTCTACATACCCCTGGGTGCTGCTGGCCACCCCAGGACCCGCAGCCCTGACCCTGGGCATTCAGGGAGCTGCTGTCAGCCAGGCTGGCTCTTGACATCATCCCAACGTTGCAGTGCGTGGGCACAAGCCACCGAGCCTGGGGCAAACATGGTCCCTGGGGGGCTGCCCTGGTCCCCTTACCCAGGTCCTTCCAGCACAGAGGGACCAATCCTTCTCCTGCCACCCTCGTGGGCTGCAGACACAGAGGTCTGATCATAAAACGGGTGGGAGGAAGCCTGGCTGCCTTGGTAGGGCTAAACCTGGTTGCTCTCTGCTCTCTTTCAGGCTCTGATAGTTGACCTCTGCGAAGGGAAGATCCTCCGGGCGGTAGGTCCCCCGGGCAGGGGCTGGGGGTGGGCTCGCCTGGCCTGGGTAGCCCTGGGAAGGGCCCCTTTCCACCCAGGAAGCCCACCGGCTACCTGGCAGCTTTCCCATTTTGGGGGCAGAGACATCTCGGTGTCACCTGTCCAGGGATAATGTCCCACGAAGGGACATCTCCATCTGCTACATCTCTCTTGGCATGAGCTGGAGCAGCAGGGTCCGTACGTTGGGTATCCCACTCCCAGCATCACTGCAGCACCCTGCAATGATAATTAATGAGCTCTGCAGAAAGCCCCACTGATGGGGCTGCCCGCACCCCATGGCCGTCTGAGCCGGCTTCCCACCGGTGCCGGGTGCTTCAGAGCCCCATTGCCTTCCAGGTCGGCGATGAGGAGGAGATCTTGCCCATCAAGCTGCAGAACGAGATGCTGACATCTCTGAACAGGCACAACAACAACAACAACGTACATAGTAAGGATGTCTCTTTATATATGGTAAAAAACGGGCAAGCTGCCCTCCGCAGATGGCCGGAGTCCTCAGCGAAACAATTTTCCTAAAGGGACCTGGCCTGAAATGTTTCTGCCCCATTTGCAATAAAATGCAGCCACAGGAGGGAAATCCCTTGGCCTTTCCTCCGTCCTGTGAAACGTGAGAGCAGGAACAACTAATTTTGCTGAAAAAAATCAGCTTTTGCCAATATTTGGCCCACAAAGATGCCACCACCCTGGAAAGCAAACACAGCCAGGGCTCCCTCAGCAAAATTTCTTCAGTGGCAGAGGGAGGTTTTAAGCAAATAATTTCTCCAGATGCAAACACAGACTGCGAACCAGCCGGATTAAAATAAGACCGTCCTTTCTACGTTCAGAGGTCCCATGCCCACCTCTCGTGCTCCGTGTCCTCTTCCAGCATCCGAGCAGGTGAACACGCTCGTCTCCGAAGCCTTCGTGCAGTTCTTCGTCCGAACGGTTGGCCACTACGCCTCGCACATCAAGTGGAGTAAAAACGGCTCGGGCACTTTCCAGGAGCGAGCCTTCTGCAAAGCCATCGCCTCCAAGACCAACCGCAAGTTTGTGAAGAAGTTTGTGAAGACGAACATGTTTTCCCTATTTATTGAGGAAGCGGAAAAGAGCAGGATCCCACAGGAAGGTAAACGGCCCCATTTCTCCTTCCGTCCCTGGTCAGCCGAGCTCTGCAAAGCTCTGGGATATTTGGTTAAGGGAAAGAGATGCCCCAGGCCCGGAAAGGGACGCAGCTCAAGGCTGAGGATGCTCAGGGCAGCGAGCAGCACCCATTTGCTCTCAATAGCTGCATTTCTCCGTCCCTGTCAAACAATCAAAAAAAATCCCTGGACTCATTTTAGATCTTGTCGCTTGACTGGGGATGGGGCAGGCTTACTGAGAGCTCAGTGTTTAGGCAAACATGCCAGTAGCAGCACAAATATTTGGCTTGGACACAGGCAGCAGCTGCGAGCTGGCTTCTGGCTGCACTGCCTGCGAGCCCTGACTCATCTCTGCCATGGGCTCCGGTGCGGACTTGTGGCACCTGGGTTGGTCCTTTCCCCTTCCAGGGGATTTACAGAGCCATGGGCAGACCTGAGCCTCCTCCCAGCCCGGCACAAGGACAAACAGGGGCAACGGAGGTTGAGGAAGCCGCCCAAAGCATCGCCGGTGGCCAGAGACTTCCTAGCCCAGGTCTTGCTGCACTCTTTCTGAGGGCAAGAGGGTGCAGTCATTGCGCTCTATCAGCGATGCCGCGTCGAGCAAAGCAAACACCCCCTCAGACAGCGCCACGGGCAGCGAGCGGCACATGGTGCCTGTGGTGGGTCCCTCTCCACCCATCCACAGCCCGCTCGGGCTGGCAATACCTCAGTTGCTGCTTTCTCTGCCCTTTTAGGTCAGACTCTGTAGGGCAGACACGGATCCGGGTCTGCCTGGGGCTGGGAGAGAGGGATGGCACAATCCCAGCTCTCTCGTTATATTCTCAGTCTACGTCACCTTTTTGGCTATTTGCTTTCGCTTTCTCTCTTCCTTGCTGGTTGGAGACGAAACCCAGAAACTGAACAGCAGTGAACACGTGGGTTAAAAACTTGTGCTAACTCAGCATCATAAAGGCTATTTTGGGGAGGGGAGAGGGATGGGTAGAACTGCAAGAACCCTGATTTCACCCGTGCCCTGCTGTCCATAACCCAGCACGGTTTGGCTCCTGGGGTGCAGACGCACTCCCCGGGACTCGGGCTGTGCAGCCCCGTATCCTCCCCAGGCCCAACGCTTGCATTTCGCTAACGACCTTTTCTCATCCACAGCATATTTCCAGCAGAAAATAACAGAGTACCACGAACAGAAGAAGCACCGAAGGGACTCCTGAAGCCCAGCCTGGGAACACAGGAGCAGGGCTGGGAGCAAGCAGGTCCTGGCCAGCAGCACCGCGCTGCGCAGACTTGACGCGTGGCCCATCCAAGGGCAGAGCACGTTGGACTCTGCCGGATCTGTCCACCGGTTCCTACCCATCTGTGACTCATGCGTGGGCAGCACCGAACACCAGTTTCTACCCTTTCTTTTTAACTCAGGGCATCATTGCACTGGAAAACTCTTTTGCACAGAGCTAGCAAGCAGGCTGTGATTTCTTTTGCAATTCTGCTAGCGGCGGGGACAAACTGCGACTCACAGTGCTCGGCCCTGCACACAGGCTTCGGCCCCACCAGGACCTCATGCAGCGAGCGAGGGAAGTCAGGGAGCTGGCTGCAGGACAACAAAGGTTGTAGAGTAATTGTTAGAGGTAAAAAAAAAAAAAAAAAAAAAAAAAAAAAAAAAAAAAA
>VZSC01003591.1:91770-108317 GCA_013398225.1 Steatornis caripensis
TGAAAGAGGGCAGATTTACATCAGGTAATAGGAAGAAATTCTTCACAATGAGGGTGGTGAGACACTGGCCCAGGCTGTCCTGGTCTGTGAAGCTGTGTACACCCCCTCCCTGGAAGTGCTCAAGGCCAGGCTGGATGGGGCTCTGAGCACCCTGGGCTGGTGGAAGATGTCACTGCCCGTGGCAGGGGGGCGGGAACTGGGTGGTCTTCGAGGTCCCTTCCAACCCAAACCATTCTATGGTTCTTCTCCAAAACTTTCCTCTCATCTGCACCTGCATTTGAGGTGGGTTTCAGCCACCTCTGTTCCTACCCGGCTTATCGCCCATGTGCACAAATACACTGCAGAAATGTGAACATAACAGCTGGGAAAGGGAGAGAAACAGAACTCAGGCAACTGTAAGCTGTACTGGCGCTGACTGTGTAGCCATGGCTTTAGCTTGAGGTTTACCACTCTCCTTTCAAACAAAATAAAGGCTCTGCTGTACCTCCAAGCTACCAAAAGTAAGTAAAGCACGAGTATTGCATCAGTACACAAACAGAGGCAAGGTAAGTCAATGAAGAGAACTTTTAACACCTACAAAAAGTTTTACTGCAGTAACAAGACTCAAAGGTTCTGGTGCACTTACCACTAGTTTATTTGTTATCTTAGCAGATACAAAACCAAAAGTAAGTATATATAGGCAGGGATGCCTTTCAAAAAGCTGCACAGCAGATTTCTTGTAGATCATCGCAGCTAACGCGATCACTGACCCAATATGAAGAAAAGGTGAAAGGACACTCGTTCCCTACAGTGAGATAAAGTTAAAGCATTAGGTTAATAAAACATGCATGTTGCAAAGAAACCTCAATAAGCCAAACACTCATGCGGTATGCAATGGGTGGTTTCTAACTAAAATCGCATTAAAAACATGTCTCTGAACACTGGTACTAACAGGAACAAAGTGTGGTGAAACTTGAGTGAGCATCTGCTGAGAATGTGGTTGAACCTTTCTTGTGCCGGGGGAGAAAAAGGTTTTCGGCAGCAAGAAGTGCACAGTTCTGATGCTTGTCACACAGGCAGTGGCTGACACTGTTAGCAAGTGACTGGAGACAATACTTCTATCACTTTTTGTGTGCCAATTTGAAAGCAACTGAAACAGCCTTCTAGGTTATATATAGGAGATATATAAGGCCGGTATAGAATTGCTTCTTGGAAGGCTCCCAGGGCTCCATCATCAATCATCTCCACTGAAACAAGGGGTACTTGTGGGGATACCTCCACGTGTACTTTTTCACTGAATTGATACGAATAATACAGATCTTCCAGAAGGATCAAAACTATAACCAATCTTGTTGACAAACTTCCTTCTGAATGGATTTTTGCATTGAACTTTTCTATGAACTCTTTGGGGGTGCATGTATTTGTATATTCTGTTTTATATGATTAATTCAAAAGCATACATTGAAGTACCATGAGCACTTTTGATAACTCAAAATTATTTTAAAACTCTTGACTCCTAAAGCTACTGTTCTTACACAGGCAATATTAACTTGTATTTCCCAAGCCAGCAAGGTATTGAAAGGAAAGTATTTCCCATGTAGGAGGTACTACGTTAAATAAAAACTAAAGGCATGGCTGAAAAGTGCCAAAGAGTAACTAGCAGAACAAAGTACTTACTGCTATAGTGGACCCATTTTTGCCAACTCCACCTGTGAAGATCACACCAAAGTAGTTTGTACAGGAGAATATGGTTCCTGCAACAGTACAGAGCGCTGGGAATATTTTCACCTGAATATTCAGTATTGGAATCTTAATGGAAGAGAGACAAGAAGTTAAAATACGCACAAACAAACTAGAATTGGGCTTAACAGTTCCAGTGCACTCAAACACTCCACTTTCTAATACCACATTTGCTTTTCTTTCTCTGATATACAGAGATTTAAATTTCTACAAGGCACAGAGAATATGTATTTTTCCAATAATTCTTCCATCAAGCTTCCCATAAAGCCAGACTTGTCTTCAGTTACCTGAAAAGAGCCATCAAAAGCAGAGAAGTGGTTGCTAGCTAAATCACCCAGCTATTACATGGAAGAGAAATGTATCAGTCATCTTTTCTGAAGCTGGCTGGAAAACTCATAGCTGCAGCCCAAGATCAAACTGGGCAAAGCAAGAGCCATTGGAGGTGATTAAACAAAACCCCTTAAGAAACTGAATACTACCTTATGGGCAAGACAAAGGAAGCAAACAGAGCTCAAACAAGTCATCTCAGAGTCAGTGAGCCTAGGAGAGCAAGCGATGAAGTCGCTAAAAAAGTGAAAAACAAGCACAGGCAGCTTAGAAAGAAAGGCAGTGGTTTTCTTCATGTTTCAACAGTAGTGTTTCAAGCAGAACAGGAGAAGCTAGAAGCGAAGAAGTTCAAAATAAACCACCGGAAGTAAGTCATGGAAGCAAGCGTTTGGAGAGAACTACCCCAAACTCCCCAACTTACCTATACAACTACAGAAATCTTCACAGGCTCTTAATTCAGCAACTGCAGCCACAGCACTCAACTGAATAAACACACCTGGCTCCCCAGCACCAAAGAGTCCAACTACATACAGAAGTCCAAATGAGGTCATGCTGTTTCTGGTTTTCTTCAATTACACTCTCAGTGTACTATTCAGCAGGTAAAGATCATTAGTTTTCTATTGCATTCAGTAACACAATCACTCAATCTTTTCAGGGCACAACTAAGAGGCAGAGCCAGCTTTAACTCTTCATGCCTTGCTCTTGGGCAACCTACAGAAGGGCACCCAGATCACCTCTCCAAATCACTGCCCCGCAGGCTTCTGGCAAGCACGTGTAGTTTCCTGACACTCAAACATTTTTCGCCCTTGCTCAGGCTGCACTGTTAAGTCAGAAAAAGTTTTCTGAAAGACAGTAAAGAAAGAATAATGACACACAAACAAAAGGCATGCATTGCCAGGGACCGCAGTGCTAACTGCAATCGCTAATGAATGTTACAAGGCACAGGACTTCTGAAGGTGTCTCAGTCATAAAGGAAGGTACCTGTGCTGCCCTCTGCTTCAGTAAGGATACGTTGGTATTTAAAGAATGGGGTGAATTTGTTCTTCTACAGGAAGAAAATAGCAAGCTTCATACTGGACTCGAAAGACATTAACCTTGAAATTTCCCAGAGGCATGGGGAGTTTGCTGGAAAAACACTCCATGAACTCCCAACTACTACTAACACATCTGACAATGATGTTCAGGAAAGGCAGAACCATAGAATCATTTTGGTTGGAAGAGACCTTTAAGATCGAGTCCAACCACTAACCCAGCACTGCCAAGCCCACTGCTAACTCGCATCCCTGAGCGCCGCATCTACACTGCTTCTAAATCCCACCAGCGACGGTGACTCAGCCACTGCCCTGGGCAGCCTGGCCCAACGCTTAACAACCCTGAAGAAATTTTTCGTAACAGCCCATCTAAACCTCCCCGGCACAACTTGACAGCATTTCTTCTTGTGAGGACCACACTGTTCTAACATCCAGTTAGGCCAGTTATGCTTTATTAACACTCTCCTTTTTTGCTCCCACTGATGGCTGTTTCAGTGATAGGTATGAGATTGCACTTATCTGGCAGAAATATTTAATGGGAAACAAAGCTACGTACAGAAATGGGGCAGAGGAAAGTCAAAGGAGAGGTATAAAAAGGCAGTGCCTGCTAAATAGCTTTGCATACACAATGGAAGCAGCAAGGCCAAGTGCTGAAAGCAGAGGCAAGCAAACAGCATGGAGGAAAAAAATACCTCAGTAAAGGCAGAGAGGGAGTGCACTCTGCAATCTTCTTAAAAAATGGCATTGCAGCCCCTGACTTTTTAAATAAGAGGGCACCACAAGGCAAGCCACAAGACTTCCTTGTCTGGTATTGCATGTATCACTACAGTCCATGCAGTTATTCTGACCTTGCCGGTAACTGCACGAATTTCAGCAGAAGTCAGACGCATGCAGAACTTCACAAGACTATGTCAGTAGCGCAGAGAAGTACCACAAGGCAAATCTTTTGTAGGCAAATTATGTTCTCTGTTAAACCCTTTGAAGTGGATTACAAGAGCGAGGCTACACTGCACAGAAACCTTTTGAATACAGATACATCCTGGTAAAGGGAGCATTCCAAATTTTGCCTTGAAAAAAACCATTCATGTTAATAAAAACAAGCAGCAGCAGGCAAAGAATGGATTAACGAGCATTTGCCAGAGCTGGGATTAAAGCAAGTCCAGAATCATTTGCCAGAAAATTAGTGTCAGGCCTCCAGACTAGATGCCATCAGAGTTGTGCGCAGCGTGAAATAGGATTTTTAAAAAAAAATATAACTAGGAAATCAGCAGAAAAAGAGCCCAGCTAAGGGCTCAGGGAAGCAGCAGTGAAGAGCGTGTAAGAGACAACACATCCGCAAGTGGACAGAGGCACTCCACTCCCTCCAGAAACTCCTCCTGGCTAGCGAGTCACAAATACCACAACCATCTGGGCAACTCAGAGTGTTCTGGGAGTCCTTCTCACAAGGCTGGATCCCAGCTGTAGTTTAGAGCTGTATGCGTGTACACTTCAGTCACATCTGCAAGAGGAATAACAACTCACAGCGGGCCAAAACCAAGCTTGCTTTATATTCATGATGTGTTTATGCTTTAAAAGATTACATTGTGGAAGAAAACTCAAGCAATTGCAGCACTTTTCTCACTTAGAACAGAAAGAGCCCTCCATACAATCAATGCATCAAACAAGTTGCACCTAAGCCTACTCACTTTACTCATTTTCCACACGAGGATCTCAGCTGCAGTCGTACTCACCAGCCACCAGAAATTACCAAGCTCCAGGAGCCTCGCAGAACAGTATTTTAACACACTTAAAAGAGAATCTATGCTGACAGAAAGAAGGAAGCCAGCACAGGTACGCACAGTTTTCACACACAAAAAGCAAGCTAATGAAAGCAACAATTGACAAAATACACAATTCTGCATTTAGCCTATTCAGATTGTTTTGTTTCTCGCATGTTAGCAAAAGAAAGTGGAATGTTTGAGCATACAACCACATTTTATTCCATTATTCCCCCCCCTCCCCAGGTAGAAACAAACCAAAAATACCAAAGCACCAATTTTGCTGTCGCATAAAACATNTCACCATCCACCAGAAATTACCAAGCTCCAGGAGCCTCGCAGAACAGTATTTTAACACACTTGAAAGAGAATCTATGCTGACAGAAAGAAGGAAGCCAGCACAGGTACGCACAGTTTTCACACACAAAAAGCAAGCTAATGAAAGCAACAATTGACAAAATACACAATTCTGCATTTAGCCTATTCAGATTGTTTTGTTTCTCGCATGTTAGCAAAAGAAAGTGGAATGTTTGAGCATACAACCACATTTTATTCCATTATTCCCCCCCCTCCCCAGGTAGAAACAAACCAAAAATACCAAAGCACCAATTTTGCTGTCGCATAAAACATTAAAGGACTCGGGGGGCAGGGGGTCAGTGTAAGGAGGAGTTGCATGATCAATTTTGTTCTGCAACTAGTAAATAACATTTCTCTCTCAACAAACACAAAATCCTACAAGTGAAATGAAAAAGGAAAATTCATAATTGTCATGGGAAACCTGGTCAAGTTTGTTCTCTGGAGAAATGCCTCCATTAATTCAACACCAGACTTGAACGTAGTTTAATCTCTTGGGAGCTGACTTAGCCAAATGCTGCTGCAACACAGAACTTCCAATAGATTTCAAAATTTTGCTAAAAGGGTTATTTAAGTAAGTAACCCCTTTAAAGAACCTATTAAGTTATTTAATACCACAGGAGAACAATTTCTAAGCTCACATAAACATCACCTTGCACTGAATTGTGCCAGAGGTTGCTGTGGCAGCACTTATTCCCTCTTTTGAAAAAAAAGAAAAAGGAAACTGAGAACATCAATTGGGAAATCCCTGTTTGTAATGCAGAATAGCAGCTGCACAGGGGTGTTGGCCACACTAATCTCTCTGGAAAGGCTTGGCACCAGTAAGCTCACTTGTAGCCTCATTTTTTATTTTATTTTTTGTTTTTACAATTGGTTCTATCCACACTCCTCCTCTTTAGATGGTATTTACTTTGCAGTTTATATAATTAACTCGGGGGTGGATTTTTTAAACCGGAAAGCACATGTAGCAAAATTGGGGTAGCCAAGGTTAGCTCCTTTCTCTAGACGGTCTCTACAGCGTTAGAGGGTTCGTTTCTCCAGTTATACGAAGCAGATTAGAAATTCATCAATCTGGGGTGACGCGTTTCAGTAATTTTTGACCATCTCTTGGCTTCACGACAAATCAAGGTTTCTTCATCCACCTTAAGGATTGCATTTATCAAGTACACAAACAAGATCGGTACTCAGGAAGGAAAACCTTCCAGGAAATCAATGCTTTCGATGTTATTTCCAGAAAATTTGTTATATTTATGTATGCAGATACGCTTTTCTCTGGTCAATGCTATTTCAACAGCCCAATGGGGCTTCAGTAATGCAAACAAAGTCAACTTAACAGCCCATAAACTGCCAGCTGACACGGCCCGGTGAGCCTATATAACATACACAGGATCTATATATACACATATATATATATATATATATATGCAGGCAGCCCATGACAGTCAGCCTTCTAAATCAGGATGCTCATCAGTAAAAAAAACCCCATGTGATATTTGCTCCCTCCCCCCATACAGATAAGAGTTGTCAACCACATTCTGGCCAAATTATCTGCTGATGGTTACCAAGTGCTCTTCAAAAAATTGCTCCCATATCCTCCATCCAATTTAGTATTCCTCTGTTGCTGACCTGGCTTGTTGTACGATATTCATTCAAGTTTTGGCCAGCTCTCTCAAGGGAAGCTGGACTTCACTGAAGGTACATGGAAGCTTGTGCAACGTTTCATACCTTTCTACCTGCAAACACGTGGGAGGAAACAGCAGCCTGTTTTAATAACTCTGGTAAAACCAGAATGCAATTAGTGCCGTGTGACCCACTCTCAAGAATATTTATTTCCATTTACGAGGAAAAGTGAGACATTCCCCTCACAAATTAAAACTGTGCTACTATATGCAGGTAGTTCTTCCAGGTGTCAACAAGATTATTAAAAAGGATAAAATAAGAACGTGAACAAAGTTACCAGAGATTGCCAAAAAGGTGGTCCTCCAATCACTGCCAGTAAATGCATGATTATTATGAAGATTTGTACTTCAGTCACATCAATTCTGATTAGGTATAAAAAGCCAAAAAAAGCAAAATTATTCAAAGCAACTTCAAAGTCAGTTATTTGCAAGCTCAGCAGCTCTCCTCTATCATGCACAGTATAAAAACACCAAAACACTGAGGAAAACAAGGGGCAAAATTTAGAAAGCAAAAATATATTTTAGTTTTATTGTTAAAATTAAGAGCCATGCTGTGCTACATTTTTTCCTTTTATTTCACAGTGCAATAAAAATCCATTTTGTCAAAAGGAACAGTTGGAACTCTTCTTTTAACTGACGATTGCTGGTTGCAGAAATACGCAGTTTTAACCTTGCCCACCAAAAAAAAGAATTTGTTTCAGATGATAAAATTCAGGAAAGCTTGTTAATCCCTATTATATTCCCTACCCTATTTTTTATTATGAATATTCACTCTGAATAGCACTGAACTTTAAAAAGAAACACAAATCCCTGAAGAGTTTATGCAGACGTAAACAGTACAGTCAGCTGCACTGCTAAAGATTACACAATGCAGTCTATAGCGTGCAGCAAGAAGAGAAACCACTTCTGGTTCTAGCATAGCTAGTATGTTTTGTAGAAGGGCAACAAGGAAAGGCTTATAGAAAAGACTGAATTTGAGACTTCGTGTTAAAGAGCACGCAAAAGTCTTGGAGCTAGCAAAAGGGGAAAACAGGTACACAAATCAATTCCAGGAACAGAAGTATGGAAAAAATACAGAGTGCAGCATAGGGGATGGAGTTGCTGGTGCATTTTACGAAGCCATGTAATACTGTCTCATAGCGGAGTAATGTATCAAAAATAAACCTTTGAGACAGTATGAAATATTTACGGCATATTCCTTATCTCTAATAATACAGTTCTACCTAAAAGCCTCAAAATCCCTTCTTGTAAATACATGCTTTGCTGTTACAAAAATACTGTTCGTAATATCAACTGCATAGGCATCAGGGAATAAGGGTTCAGGGGTGGGTTTTTTGCCTGTCTGCCTTAAATGAGTTACAAGACCATGTAATTAAGTTTAGCATCAGACCAGTGTGCTACCTCAAGTCTTCTCTACAGCCTTCATTCCAGTTTTGGAGGGGATCTTCTCATTCGAGAGCCTCTAGTCTGGCCAAAATAGAATTTTGTTTCAGCAGCAGATCAATATGCACAGGAAGAATTATGAGGCTGCATCTCCTTTCCACACAGAACATCCCCAAAGCATAAGAAAGCAGAAGGGCAAAGGTACGTGGCAATCTCTTATCTATTCTCTAAATGCTGGCTGCTGCTTTCAGCAGGCTGTAAAGACACAGCATCGGTCTCCCACTGTGCAACTTCACCTTTCCATCAGCCCAGAGACTTTCTGAACAACTCCCTAAGAGCAGGACACGCACCTACAGAACAAACAGCAGAATCAGCACGCGGCAACACTGTCGACAACAGGCAAACAGGACATGAAGCACCCAACCCGACTATTGCCCTTGCAAACTACCACTGCTCCCTCCCAAAGTCATAACCTAAATTAAGCGGTGAAGCAGCAGACGGGAGCATAAGCGGTAAAGGAGATGGGAGAGCAGCAATACCTGGGAACTAGCCAGACTCCTAGCACAGTATGGGAAAGTTAAGCCAAAGCTGTCTGAGGAGATCTAGAGAAGATTCCAATAAAAGGCAGTTTCTTTTAGATGCCTTTGCTTTGTAAATTTTCTTTTCACACCACCAAGCACAGAGATAGGAGATATACGGGAAATAACCTCATGGGTCCTTCTGTATTCTGATCTGTTCAATAGCAATTCTGTAAGGCAATTTTTCCCCAAGCCGGTTCTGATTAATTTCCACAAAGAGGAAAGAATGTTCTAAAAATCCATGCTTTCAGTTCTCATACAAACAAATTAAGCCATTGGGCTACCTTGCAAGAAAAAGTAAAAATGTTCAGCCATGCAAGAAGGGAGGTATACAAAACCTCTGATTAAATGCAAATTGCTTCCTCCTAGCTTTTGGACTCAGCATGGAACTGTGTTTTCAGTGTGTCCAACTGAGGAGGGCTGAAGGAGGTCTGTGATCCCGCACAGGTTAAACAGGAATGCGTTTTAGCCTATTTCACTGCTTCTCTCAATGACCTAAAAGAATGTAAAGCAACTGAGACAGCTCACAGAAACAGTGACTAAACTAACACAGGTAACTCAAGCATACAGCTTTCCTTGGATAGTAAACCAGGTTTCTTTTGGCAGTTGTAATCTTAATGTAAAATCAAGTAAGGTCATATACTTAAAAAAATTCAGATCATAAAAGACCAAGTATGAAAGACGAACTCTTACACAGAACACAGATCCCTGCCAAACCCATGCATGGATTCAGTGCCTGGATTCATGTTAGGGAGACAGCATTATCATCTTTACACAGCCACAATACAACCTTTGCTCCATTGCCTGTAGTTCTGCCCTCCCCAACTCAAATAAAAANAAAGTAAGGTCATATACTTAAAAAATTCAGATCATAAAAGACAAAGTATGAAAGACGAACTCTTACACAGAACACAGATCCCTGCCAAACCCATGCATGGATTCAGTGCCTGGATTCAGGTTAGGGAGACAGCATTATCATCTTTACACAGCCACGATACAACCTTTGCTCCATTGCCTGTAGTTCTGCCCTCCCCAACTCAAATAAAAATGGCATCAGGCAGCTGGAAAGGGTTCAGCAATGAACTGCATGTATATTTGGTTAAAAACTCCTCCCTGACTTTTATAAGAATCTCATATTGCAGAACAAATACGAGTCTAACTTCAATTCCACATAAAGAGAAGATTTTTAGCACTAAAAGGCTCCTTAAGACAGAAAGCAAAGGCATAAGACCAACAGAGAAGAAACCGCATACCTAAACTATCTCCTAAAGCAAAGCTTAAATTCTTAATACCAAGGATGAAAAAGGATCGGGAACATCCTACGCTCATGAAAGTCACCGTTGGATGACTTAGAAAGATATGCTCAACACCAGTAGAGTACCTGCCTGACACTGGAATTATCCAGTGAATTGTTTTTTGCAGAACATCAAATGGCCGCTACTTACAAATCTAAGAATACAGGAATCCAGACAGGCAGCTCCTCGAAGCTGGACCACAAAAGGGAACAGCATTTGGAAACTGAAGCTGGGTGAGAGGGAAAGGAGGCACACTATTCCTCTATTCATTTAACTTGAATTTAAAGTGACTGCGCAACGACAGCGTAAATTGGACTAACTCTATGCTGCTGCTAAAAAAGAAGCAGTCATCCTGGCTTCTCTGAAGACCAACCAGCTTCTCCCCTCCCAAAACCACCACCTGCTCAGTCCCACTTTCTCCCTTGTGCCAGCACTACCTTCTCATGCCATCACAACTGGATCAGGAAACTGGCTTAGCTAAAACGATCCAACCGAGAAAGAAGAAAAAGAAAGGTTCCTGTCCCAATTTCTAGCGTATCAGCTTTCCTTATCCATTTTGCATGGCCTCGTGAATGATGCAAGCACAAAGGCGAGGGCAGTGGAAGGTCTGTGCTGCCTCTTTTGGCAGCTGAACAAAACTGTGCTGAGTCAAAGTGACTGTGCAGCTACAGACTTAGACGACAAGGGAGCAAAAGGAAGAATAAACGGGAACGAGTTAAGGGTTCCAAACGCGACACAAGTGCTACCGGCGTTCATAAAAGTCCTGAGCAGCCCTTAAAGTGTAACATGGTAAAATAAGTTAAAGAATGCAATTAGTAAGCAAAGCAACAATGGTTTTGTCAAGAAAGATATCGAGCAAAGGTAACGCACAACACTACCTGGAAAACGTTAACACATCAGGCAATCTAGAGGACATTCATTCCTACGCTTTAATGATTAACTTGTATTTATGAATTGCTTCGAGATAAAGTGTGCTAGTAATAAAAAGCTCCATAAATTGTCCCAGTCCCCATATTGTTTTTAAGCTCTCGTAGAACTGGGGAGGTACCTAATAAGATGACAAGACAAAAGCAGGGCTGCAGCAAAAGCTGCTTGCTCTGTTTGGGTGTAAACAGACTAAAGCCTTTCCGTACTACCCACACCGGCCTTCTGAGGAAGCATATATATAGTTTGCTTTAGTGACTAGGGAAATTATTTGCAAAGCAGGGTGATAACATTCCTGTTTAAATAGCCCATAAGTAGTACTGTGGTTTTTTCTGCAGAAAGTTCCATTGCATATTGGAGTGCCTCTTCCTATGACAAGGACTGGAGATAATGCAAACTGGAGTAGTGGATCATTTATTGACTAATGTTTTTAGCTTCAGTGCAAAAAGACAGGGACCACAAGGAGGAAAAAACCCAAAGCAGTGGGAAAATCAAAAGTGGGGAAAGGCCTGTGGTGCTGCGGGCCCCCCCATTTAATTACTGCACACAACCAGCAGCCTGGACCACAGCTGACCTGCAGGAAAGCAAAACCATTTCAAAGCAAGAAGGGAATCAGCCAGTTCAAAGTCTGATTCTATTTTCTCCTTGTGTTTGTGTTTCTCTTACTCATTTAAACACTACAGTGGGCATCCTAAGAAGAAACAAACGGAAAGAGCTAGCAGCACGAATCCCGCAGCTCAAGTAAGGGGGTTTCTTAAAGCCTCTGAACTGGGATATTTTCAGCAATCACTTGAGCCACACTTCCCCTAACCTGACAGTTTTTTTGCCTGATGTTTCCTGACAAGTTGAGTCATGTCAGCATTGCCCAAACAGTTTATGTTGCTAGGATGGTGCAGAGACACAGCACACAGTACGTGGCAGATCCCAAATACCTATGAAACGAAACAAACCGTTTCCCCCCAAGACATGCCTGGGCTACAACAGATGGACATAAAGTTATTGTAACAGTTCCTCAACAGACACAAAGCAGTCTAGTTCCCAAGATCACTTCTTCAAATAAACCAAGGACTTTTTCATCTTCCAGAAAATAAACAGAAGACCCTGAATTGGGTTTTTAAGATCACCACGAACATCCAGGCAAAGAACCAAGGAATAAAGATCACACAGTGAAGACAAAGCAACAAAGAACCTAGACTCAATAGTCTAACAAACTAAAAATGCCGAAACAGAACACCTAATTGCAAGGCTGGGAAAAACACTGAAAATGACCTTGAAAAATACTGATTCTGCAGCAAATTGATATTAGGAAATAACAGCAGCAGCAGCTCTGCAGAACTGAAGACGGGAAGCGGGGACTAGGTCAAGCAATGCCAACACTGCACCAGCTACCTCTGTGAACTAAAGGCTGTAAACAAAAATATTTTAAGTGTTTTAATTCAGGTAAAAGTCAGAGAAGCATAAAAGCTGAGTTTTTAAACGCATATTTCATGCCTTGCTCCCTGTCTGCCTAAATTCATAAGACAGCAGAATGCCAAGAGAGCTTCAAAAAGCATCTCCCGTTCTTGCAGTGAGACTGCAATGGATTTTTACCGCACAGTCTGCAACGTGTTTTAGTCTATTAATCTGCCCTTCCTTGTCATGACAAACTTGAATGCAGATCACTTGCTAGTTTTCAAACTCTTGTACAGGTTTCTGACATAACAGAACATTATTGTCAACATTATTATTTTAACATTTTCCTATAAAAGCCTGAGTATTCTCCAGATTCAATCATCTTAAACACCTTTATTTGCAATTCTTCTATATGGTTGTGCTAAAGTGTATTAAAACTGCCCAGTCCTGGTCTTTGAAAAAGCACCAAAATGTGAGGCAAAACATTACAAGCAAAAGTCACATTCCAGCAGTACAAGTACACTGAAGGGTGACACTGCAGAGCTGCAGGAAGAGAGATCACAGAACCACAGAATGGTTTGGGTTGGAAGGGACCTCAAAGACCATCTAGTTCCACCCTCCCTGCCATGGGGGACCCCTTCCCCCAGCCCAGGGTACTCAGAGCCCCATCCAGCCTGGCCCTGAGCACTTCCAGGGAGGGGGTGTCCACAGCTTCTCTGGGCAGCCTGGGCCAGGGTCTCACCACCCTCGTCGTGAAGAATTTCTTCATAATACCTCATCTAAATCTGCCCTCTTTCAGTTTAAAAACATTACCCTTCATCCTATCACTCCATGCCCTTGTACCATACCATTGTACCTCTCCCCAGCTCTCTTGTAGGCCCCTCCAGGTACAGGGAGGCTGCTATAAGGTCTGCCCGGAGCCTTCTCTTCTCCAACCCCAACTCTCTCAGCCTGTCTTCACAGGAGAGGTTCTCCAGCCCCCTGAGCATCTCTGTGGCCTCCTCCGGACTCGTTCCAAAAGGACTGAAGCTGTTTAGAATCCCACACATTTACACTTCAAGTTAGAGCAAACCTGTTTTAACATGACTTCCAAAATCCTTTTGTTTTCCATTGTTTAAAGCCTTCGCGTTCTTTTAAAGAATTTCTCCATCAGCTAAAGGCATAAGCAAACCTCAGTAACAATTTAAAACATTTTTTTCTCCTCCCTGATGAATAACAAGCCTTACTGCCCAGCACGTGCAAGTACAAGGTTTATCTGTGTTGCAAGAATTTTCATCTATTCACTTCCTATCTTGCCAGACCACGTAGTATTGTCAAGACAGGGCTGTATCATTATACTTCCTTGTTACAAACGTTTGTCACGTGAAACAGCTATCAGATTAAAAAGCATGGCATGAATGTGCGTTTCCTGTAGCTTAACCATCTCAGAGATGGAAATAAAAATCTATACCACCCAACCTCAAACTGTGTAAAATAAGCATGATGATTTGTGTTCTGAGTAAATTACTTTGAAGCAGCAGCACCTTTACCTGCTAGTTAAGGCTAAAAATGAAGACGCAAGAAGGCATCTGAAACTATATATGCAAGAATTTAAGATTGTTAAGTCTCTTCTGTAATTCAGTATGGCTAAAAGCTGGTTAAAATTAGCGTGCATGAGGGCACTTGTCACAAGCAAACACCTGGCATTCTGCTACTGGAGCAAAAGCGACAAAATGCTCTGCCTGGCTCATCCACTACACACATCAGCCCTACCATCCACTGCATTTATTTGTAAAACAAATTTCTCCTTGAATGGCAAAGGCATCCTTTCCAAGGGTGGATACCACAGATGTGGTCTACAGACAGACAGCGCCAGGTGCCCTGTGCAGAGAATCAGAACTCCTCCTGCTCTTCCCCTATTAGACAGAAATTTGCCCTCATCCATTTTAAACAATTCACCTTCACTACAGAATTTGAGTTGCTTCCTCTCACACAACTATCATACCGATAGGTGACTTTGGAAGTCTCCAAGTGTTTTGGAACCAGGGGATATCTTCCCCACCCAGCCAGCCTAAATGACTTCTTGGGCAGAGTCCTAACGCTGTTACCACAACAGGCTAAAGTCTTGATTAAGCTCTTCCTTCGAGTTATTGCTTGCTACATTATCATTTCCTGACACTAAGTATTTCCAGCCTTTCACAGACTATCAACAAAGTATTTAAAAATTATGTCATCTGACTACCTTCAGAGCACACCTAACTGGCATTTGGCTTCAACTCTCGGCTGCAGCCAGTGGATATGACATACCCCATGATTTACCAGACTGCTGATATTGTTGGATCTAAAGCAGAGCTGGTAATTAAGGACTGTCTAATAGCATCATGAAAGCAGAGATTGTGTTGAACCATTGCACGAAAAAGCCAAACAGCAGCATGATTTGCATCAATGCAAGTTTAACAGAAGGGATGTAAACAAACCACAACAGAAAAAAGTCATCTTTGTTTTATTTAAGATCTGATGCAGTTCTAAGAAGGCTATCAAAAAGCTATCTGCATATCCTCAAATATTTCAAGGGAAACTCCTGGCTAATAATCCAGCAGTGATGAGAAATTTCAAGCAACCCAACTTACTCACTTTGAATTGATGATACCATTTTATTGAGGGAGGGGAAAACCCCCCACCTATATTAAAATAGCTGAAATAAGGAAGAGAAAGTCCTTTCTAAAGCGTAGTAAGCCAGAGTGGAGAAGGATATATTTAGCACAGACATAAGGAAAAGCATTTTGAAAATAAAGACAACCAGGAAATGAAGTTACTTAACAATGAAGCTACAAGCACAGTTAAGCAAGTAGACTACACGGATGAAGTGGCATCGTTCAAAGCAGGCATTTTTAACCAGTGACCGGTGATTTTTTAAGCTATTGCCCAGCACACAATTCCCTGAACTAGCCAAGCAATTCTTTTTTCTGGTGGTAAGGTAGTTAAACGACAAAAAAAATCTACAGCTTTAAAAAGCAGTTCCAACAAAATCACTCTACACTTACAGAGCTGGTTATCTTTTAGGTGAAGCCAGAACTGTGACAAAATAAAGAGAAGTGTTTAAAGCAAATTCTTCTGCTTAAGAGGCAGGCTTCTCCTTTGTTTTCAAGTAAAGTACGATGCTGTAAAAACAAATTTATTTCCAGTTAGATCAGATTTTTACTGCTCATTCGTACCTTGCAAACATTTTTTTCCCCTCGTATTAAAGCACTTGTGAAACACCCTTAGAAAGATGCTTTCCATGTACCAGTTACTATGTGCATGACAAAGGCGCTGTCTCTGCTTAGTCCATGCCATTGCTTGCCAGGTAGCATTAACATTCGCTTTACCGTATAGTTCCAGAACCAGGGCCCCAGAGTTCCTGTGAGAAGCTGGATTGCTATTGTACAGAGCACAGACTCCGTAACATCAAATCTATGTGCGAGGGAAAGAAACATTTCAAAACATTTCCCTGAGCACTTCAGTGAAGTGGAGCCATTAAAACAGATCTTCAGTCACAGTTTAAAGAACAAAATTCAGACAAGTACTGTGCAGCATTGAGATAATTTAAAGGGTAGGTCAGAGGACGCTAACTAATGACCACAAACAATTAATTAACAAAAATACTGTAAAAATGAGAGTATTAATATATTAACAAAAATGTTGTAACCCACATAGTATTTCACACATGCAGAACTCTATTCAGAGCTTCTACAATTTGCAGTACCACTCCAACACATGGACAAACACAGCCACCGGTGTGTGCACGAGGAAACTAGTGTAAGTTCCTTGCTCCAAGTCACAGCAAATAAAATTCACAATCAAATGTAATTCCAGACCTCTCATCTCCCTACCCCATGCTCAGATCTCCCAATGACACTGAATATATGAATTCTTCATCTAAGGATGCTACTGCTTATCTTTTGTAGAGCAGACATGCAGACTGCATCTTCAGTTTGCCACCTCTAAGGGAAAGCAAGCAGTTACCCCTCCCTGCTCACACAACTCCTTGGCTTCTTATCAAATAATGCCAAAAGAAGTCAAGTGAGCTCTGGACCCCTATTCGCTGACAACCGAACTCTGCTGTGTACACATTTATTCCCCCCCCCCC
>VZSC01003591.1:108462-122328 GCA_013398225.1 Steatornis caripensis
CCCCCCGGACAGAAAGGGATAAAAAACACGCTGTAGCCTACAGAGCCACATCTACCGCACATACTCCTTATGGTAAAACGCGCATTTGTAGCATGTTATAACTAAATTATTTTAAAATGTGATCAAAGCAGAATTACATTAAACCATTGAGTAAAAAAAAAAAAAAACAAAACAGTTCAGCAATAACAGATTCAGCCATAACAGCGATCCTGTTTATTGCAGTGCTTATCAAAGTATGCTTGGAACAGAAGCATGCAGACTGCCATTCAGCAACACATCAACTCGTTAAAAAGGTACATCAGAGAAACAAAATTCATCATGATCACCCTGACAGAGTGTAAGTGCAGCACAATGTGCAGTCCCGTGCCTGGTGAGCAGGTACAGTGAGTTTCAGCCTGATAAGAGTTTGCAGTTTAATTGTCACAGCACATAATACAGTATAGAGTTCGAAAAGGTAACATTTGGTATTTTAGGGAATACAGGAAGAGAAAGTCACATATATAAACACCACAGCTAACACTGGTACTTTTGCACTGGTACTTTTTTTCCTTTTTTTCCTGTGTTACTCTCAGTAATATTTGGAATTCAGACATGGATTCATTTTTTATAACATTATCCAGGCAAGCTTGAGAGGGAGCCATCAACCTCGGCGTGTCCCTAACTGTACTTAGATGCTGGCAGTGACAAATCTTATTTTGTATGCTGTCTGCTCTGCTGGGTTCCCTTGTCAAGCTGCTAAGAGTCTTGAGCCAGTTAACACGCAATTGATTAGTCATGCGCCCAGAATACACTAATATATTATCAGTGCTAATTTATTGGGTGTATTCCATGTGCAGTTTTTAGAAGGTCCTGTTTGATTAGACAAGTAGAGTTTACGAGGGCCACCAGTGAATCAAGTTTCAGAGTTTAGAGACAGCCGCAGTCAATTCTTTCCTTGTCCAGAATGGTGAACCAAGGGATTTAATTCAACATTGAGAGATTTCCTGAGAAAGTGAAGCAACCAAGAACAACAGGAAACAGATACTTACACTGGAGATAGCTCTGAAAAAAGTTAATCGCTACCAATTCAGCTGATCTAAGACAGCTTCTTTTTAATATTCTGTGAAACTCTGGCAGGGGGGCATCCACGTACCGTCCTCCTCCCCAGCACACAGAAGTCCTTGCAACAGTCTCATGTAGCAAAACACAGCAGACAAGAAAAACACTCTTGCCTCATCAGAGCACAGAAGGTACAAGGCTGGGAAACTCAAGGGGCTTTGTCTACTACTGAATACTCTACACTGCAGCACTCTAGTCTGAAAAATGATGATTCTTCCATCTGTCTTAGCTGTATCTACTGAGCATGCAAGGGGGATTACTCAGGCTGGGCAATGAACTACGAATCTGAGCGTGAGACAAAGGATTGTTTTCTTAAGGGAACCACTGCAGCAAGAGACGAATGTTCATCATCACAACACGAGAGAAAAAAAAAACAGGGTCTAAGTCACATGCTAGAAGTCCAAATGCTTAGTTTTAAAGGTTATTATGGAGTTTAATCTTAACTCATTCCAACCCAGCACTTTACTGGGATATAATGAAATACAAATAGCATGAATAAAGCAAACCATATAGAAGAAAGAAAAGCATAAGTAAATTAAAACTATTTCCAGCTACAGGAATTTCATCTTGAGGTAAAAATAACATTAGAAATTAACCAGAAGCTTTTCCCCTTTCCTTGTTGTAATACACTTAAGATGACAAGTAAATTTTTCCTTTTGCTGCTCATTAACATAGCTTGAAAGTCGTACAGGTCAGATAATGAGGTGAAGCATGAGGTTATCACGATGAAGCTCAGTTTCACCGGGCAGCAAGAATAGCTTTCAACAATAAAGGCAGAAAAATCAGGAGCAGCATCTCTGCACATGACTGCTTGGTTCCTGGTTTAAAACACTGTTAAGTGAGAGGGAAAGAAAGAAGAAGATCACTATGTGGAAAACCCCTCATCATCTACATCAGCCTTCAGCAATTTCAGCTGTATGCATTCTGCTGTAGCAAGGCACTTACACATATTTATGACACACACCAAGCACTGGAGTAATGCTGACAGGTGGCAATGAGTGACTGAAGTACACAGAAGAACACAGGCTGCAAGCAGCAAACTCGACACCTACCACAACAATACTTCAGCACATAGTTTCTCTACGTTTGCAGGAAGTAAGTTCCCCCAACGTCAAGAGAGACTCTGCCAAGCTTTAAACTTTTCTCTGCGAATACCCAAGGTGTTAAAGTTCTTGAGGAAGTGTTGGAAAAACTCCCAAGACAGAAAGTTTTAAGCCCTATAATCATGGTGATTACTGCCTTATCTCCTACCATAATCCTGAGGTCCTGAAGCCGTTCCCAAAAGCAAGAACTCAATGTGCTCAACTTTGCCTTGGAAGGCTTCCATCTCTGTATTTTGCTCTTTGGTGCGAATTGTCTACCCAAGACAACACTAACTCCTTTTCTGCTAACTGCTAAAGAGGAAGGTTTCATTTTAGCCGCTTTCTGAAATATGGCCTTATATACTAATCTCTCCTTCGTACCTCAGTGGTAGTATGGGCAAGAGGGCTCAGAAGGTTAACCAAATTAACCTTCTTCCCCTCCTAAACCAACCCATCATCAAGTGGGCTCTTCCTCATGTACGACTGCTGCAGTGTCACTGAACAAGAATGTTCCCCCAAATGCTCCAACATTCCTCAATAATGGCTGTTTTGTTAGACAGCCTGAATTCTCTTGCTTTCTCTAGGGACTATTATTCAAACAGTGAAGTAACATTTTTAACTTTTCAGTTATGTGAAAGGTGGTAAGAACTGACCCTTCCTCTCAGTCTTTCCTGATATGCCTTTATTAAGCATCCTTGGAAATTAATTTCCATCTCTGTGTGTGTATATATTTGCACACACACACATATCCCCTCTACAATTTCTACTATTGCCAACTTTCCATATTTCAATTAAGAAAGGTTGGGATAAACCAGATAATGCAATAGCTTGTATGAGAAATGTTGGAGACCATGGTGCAGCAACATCCTCATGTTGCTGGGTGGACCCTTGATGAGGGCCCACTGGGTTTTTTAAATATGATTTAGCATTTCCCCCTAGTCCAGTACAGCCAAGTGTACAAGGTCTTTACCTCTGCAGTGCTGTGTCTCATGTCTCTTAAGACAACACTCAAGTTGCAATGCAGAACCCAGCTCAGATCTGACAGAGACTAATAGCTCTAGCTTCACTTCTAACTATCCTGGATTTGAGACAACTCCTGCAGAGTCAGACTGTCTGTGCACTGACCTTGTAAGGTTGGATACAGCACTGAACCTGCATAAACACCGACATCTCCTAATACACTTCTTGAAGCCAGAACAGTGAGCAGGTGCAGTACTGAATCCAAGTGGAGTAAGTTTGGGTCTGGAAGAACCAGAGCTAGAAACCACAACTGGGCTCCAGCTAACAGCAGGCAACTTCCTTTCAGGGTTTGTGCACCATATTCCCAAATGCTTCTGGTTTCTGCAGTGTGTTCCTAAAATACCAGATCTGCTTCCACATGCCTATGTGGAAGTCCATCGGGACCTGCCAGTTTGATTTTTGTGATATGCAGAAGAAAATTCACTTCTTCCAAACCAGAGATGCCCCAGTTATGGCACAGCTGCACCTGTACAAGCCTAAGCCTGAAGCACAGCCCATTCTGTACTGCAGCACAGCAAGTCCACAATCCAGATAAACCAGTTACTGTGCTGAAAAACAGGACAGGAGAACAAGTAATTATTTGGACTGCTTCAATATTGAATGTTTTCCTGCAATTCTGAATCACCTTTTTATTTCTTCAAATGGGCAGTATATTCCCACTCTTTCATGATCCCATTCCCAGATCAGGTGCTTTGTTTTTAAAAAAAAGAGTTCCGTATACAACTTTATCCCCGCTGTTTCCTGCTGCCTTTGCGCTGTTATTACTATAGACTGTTACTGTAGCCAGCCCAACTTGCTTTGAGACATTTCCTGCTTCCTCACAGGGAATTTTTAAGCAACACTGACCTCTAGCTATTTTTTTGAGTTATTTAACCAACTCGAGTTGCTTTTTGAAAACTCTGCATCAGCTGCCAAGATCTAATAAAGTTATACAATCATTTAAAGACGGAGACAGATCATTAGGACCATACCATCTCAACTGACCACTCTAAAATCCTGAAGTAGTACGGGGCACAGCTCCCTGCATTCTTCAGTGCGAAGAACCAGCACAGTCGATACACTCTGTAATTGGGCACAATCGAACAAAGTTTTCCTACTCCACCTGCAATACTCTGTAGGAATTTAGCAGAAGCAATCCCATTTCCTCCTCCCTCAGGGTGCAGATAGAGTCTGACAGAGTGCTCTCTGCGCAGCTTCAGTGAATTGTCAAGGCTGGTACAGTGACAGTATATACGAACCAGATATTCTGTTCCGCAAGCATACATTTAGTTTGACACACTAATTTATCTTTTTTTTAAGACAATGGACTTGTTCAGCAAGCAAAATTGATTATACATTTAACTGTTCAGGTTTGACCTGCGTGTAAGGAGTAAAATATTAATCTCGTGCTTTAGAGGTCTGCTGCTCTTCTGAGCCGTTTCCAATTCGCTTATTGAGTTGATCTCTGTAATGAAATACAATTTCTTGGACAATCTCATCACAGAAATACAAGAAGCAACCACCAACTGTGCGCTCTTTCCCGCTTCTTTGGAATGGAAGGCAAGTGAGAAATGCTGTCACAATTCCTAAAACATCCCTACTTTTCACAGCCCCTTCAGTGTTATTTTTGACACAGAGTTACCCCAGAGGATACACAGACAGGAAAAAGCTACTGCACACTAACATCTTTTCGGCTCCTTTCAACAGTTGTCTCTGATTCTACTTATTCAGGAGTAAGAATACCTAAGCCTGTGCACTCCAGTGAATCTGAAAGGGTAAATAAAATATAGACTTTTTTCAGTTTCAGGATTGGTGAAATGAAAGCTTCAGAAAAAAATAGTATCAAACAGTAAGAATCAATTAACTGGATAAATAATCTCAGAGTTTTTGCCACAGAGATGAACGTCATCTTATGGCAGTCCATTAACCTTATGACACAGGGCAAATGAAGAAACAAATGTGTTTACTACACAGTGCTGTCTGTTATCTAAAATAATGACACACACGCTTATTGCCTTCTCTAATTTAGCCACATACCCATGGATCAAATTCTCATTATGTAAGGCCCATGCAGAACAACAGTATCTGCTACAAAATGCTGCCTCCAAAATATAAAGACAACTCACAAAAGCAAAAGTTACAGTGAATACCAGCAGTAATGTACACACTTGTCTGGAGCACAAAGGCAAATTGGGTGGCTTTGATACTCGCATCTGTAGAGTCAAGCACGAGCCAAGGTTAGAGGTTTTTGGGGTTCTTTGATCGATAGCAGGAAAACTTTAGTTATCAGGGCACCGTAAAGTTCAAAGGGAGCTAAGAGCATTCAGTATTGAGATTTTCAGTATGGCATGAAAGTAAAAGGCCTAAAACAGTACAAGATATGAGCCAGAAGACTCACTTTAAAGAGAATTGACTGAAATTATTCTATCTGCTTTGGTGTAGTCAGGATTGGAATAGGGGTCTAGATGTTTTCATTTCTTCCTCCAGACACTGGAAACTGCTCCGGTGTCTTACATTTTTGAGCAGAAACACAGAAGTTTCTCAAAATCTGCATTAAGATTCTGTCAATAAGAGTTGTTATCATCAAGAGGGCCATAATTGTACTGTTTTAGCAGTATCTGGGTATCTACAGATCAGTAACAATAGACTGTAAATAAATGGTGCGTGTTGCAGCATTGTGTCAAAATGCCATACAAACTAAGGACAAATTTCAGCAGTTTCCAGGTGCAAAATCATCCTGCAGTAGATTTACTTGAAATGTATTTGTTAGATTGCAAGATCTATGAAAAGACAAAACATACATTTCCACATTAAGGCTAGTGAATCCCAGAGCTCGGCGACGCCTGGTATTCTGTTTCCCCACCCGGCAGTGAACAGGGCTTCAGCTGTTGACTTTCTTGGCATTGCAATTTTGGCCCCATTATTGACAGAACCATGATCTAGACTAACTAAAAGGGATTCAGAACTTTAAACTGTAGGCACAACATCAATTAATATTTTAAAGAGTTATGGTTAACTGCAAGGGTTAACTACACACCGTCACCAGTCAAGCAAGATCAAGAGATAGGTAGTTAACTGAAGACTAAAGCCAGACTGCCACCATCTGACAAAAGCATTCTACTCTTGGGGACGAAACACCAGGTACTTTATTTATTTAGGTTTAAATCACATCATATGCTCCTAATTAACTAATACAACAAAAGGATATTCTATGGTTCCTAAAACAAGCTAAGCAGCTTTCACTGTTAATCACAGATCCAGCAGGTAATAGCTGCCACAAGCTCTAAGTGCTTACATATGAATATAAACAATCTCCTACTGCTCTAAGGATCAGAACTACAGTCACATAAAGTGCAACTAGACAGGAAAGCAGCCTAACTTTCAGTTTTCTTTTCAGCCAAGGTACTTACATGCCAAAGCGCAACGTTCCAGAGACGTACGTCTGCCAGTGCGCGCAGTAAAACATGAATGTTCCAGCAAAACAACAAAAGAACATCCAGTCAGGGTTCGTTCCCAGCTGCACAGCAATACAAGTTCCCAAAACCACAAAGACTGCAGAAGAAAATCAGTCACACAGTGAAAAGGTAAAGTGTGTGCGTGCATAAAGATCCTTACCAGAAACAAATCTAACAAAAGGACCCAGAGAAGGAGAGACAGTGTGAAGGTATCCTGATGTGTTTTATTTCACAGACATAAGAGATTAACACTTCATTTTAAATTAGTACAGTTTTCCAATAATTTAAATTCATACCAGTTATCAGAAGTCCTCAATATTGAGGGTTTCTTAGTCTCCTACATTTTTATTGAACTTAATGGAATTAGACAAAGGATTTGAGCGATTTATGCAACTGCAGCCTGCTGCCAGAGTTCTGGGGATTTCTCATGTATCCAAGATTTGCCAGACTTCCCCCCCCCCGTTTTCTGAACTTTTTCTTAGGCCATGAAGAAAACCCCAAAGTCTGTCATTCAAGATTCATGCTTCCCCTCCCTCTTTCAATACACAACTTTGATAAAGTATTCATAAAAATGTAAAGCATAAGAGCTTTAGAATTTAAGTAAACAAAAGCATCTGAACACTCTTTTGCAATGGGCTTAAACTTCAGGCTGGCTCAATGAACTCAATCTACCTAGGAACTGATCTTGCCAATTCTAATCTTGAACTCAGACTTCTACCATCCCACTGTTTAGGTTTCATACCCATCTTGCTATCGCTCTACATAGATTCCATCTAAAACAATCTAGAAGAGCATTTTGACAACTTACAGAAGATTTTTTAGAACAAAGACTCTGATAAAGCACACAAGGAAGACTGCTGGCTCAGACTGAATTAGTCACATGCTTAATTTTTTTCAGTGCAATACAAGAGAAGTCATTCAGTTGATCAAGAGTACTGTCTACAGAAAGAAGGTTGACTGAAAAGCTATACATTCAGCCATATCGGTTGTCATCTTCTTCAGTAAAGAAGCATTTTTCTGTATTCCAGATCTGATCCCTGAAATAGAGTCATTTAATCCTCATACTTCAATTAAAAATAACAATACCTGTGGAAAGTGAATCACAGCCATGATCAAAAAGTTCTCCTAATGGAGTACTGCTATTTGTCCTTCTTGCTTGTTTTCCATCTATAGCATCCAGAGACTGGTAGATGAAAAGGCCGCATGCACAAGCAATGTATGCCCAGGGAGGTGCCTAAGAAAGAAACAGTCAGTGATAGTAAAAGCTTTTTTAAACCTAAAAAAAAAAGGCCTTAAGTTAAACTGTCTTACACCCTCATATGGTAGTTTTTCATTTGCACACTCTCTCTCATCACATGCCTGGACTTTTCAGTAGTTGGTCTTTGCAGGGACAGGCAGAGGGGGGTCATGACATGCCACACAAATAAAACAGGGACAAGAATCACTAGCTTAGATTAGTCTTTTTCAGATGTAAAGCTTCCTGCTTTAGAAAGTGTGCCACACCTGTTAGAATACTACATCTGCAAAGTGGTGCGCAATTAAACTCTTGTCTTGCTTTTCTTGTAGGTATTTAAGTTGTCTGAGTGATTTAGAAACTGGAAAACTTTCTTAGCCCCCAAAACATGCAACTGTGTCACAAACACTGAGCTCATCTTCACAAGACCTCAATGAGGTGTCACGTACAAAGACGCTGCCAAGTACAGGGTATTACCAGTCTGCAGTGGCATTTGAGAACTATGTCACTGCAAAGTGCTTAAACTTTCGGAGTTCAAGTTTAGCTATGACATTTTCTGAGATCTGTAAAGCTTCAGCGCTCTGCAGTACAGCCCCTCCACCACCAACTGTTTTTTTCTATTACTAGGTAACAGTAGCTTTGCCAAATCTGTGTTAATAACCCTTACTATTCCCACCCTGTACAGCAATTTATTTCTACAGAAATACAAGTGATACCAAACCCCTGCTGGTCCAAAGACTACAATTCAAGCTTTTTTTCAGTATTTGAACCATAAGCGATTATTACCACAAAAGTCAGAGGGTTGCCATTAGCCTGTCTCAGTTTACACATCCATAAAACAAGTATTATTGGATGTTTTGCAGTCTTCACATTTGACACGCTTTACAGAAGTGAGCATTTGTGAGCAGCTCTATTTTACAGATCACGCCAGTAAAGTCCAAACACAGCTAACTGGCTTAATCAAGCTGACCTGCCTATCATAAAGCTCCGGAGTCCAGCTTCTTTTGGTCCCCACAACCATGACTCACGTGCAGCACATCAACTTAAATATATTCTTTCTACAGCTTGCATGGTTCCTGCTACTGCATTTCACTACAACAGTTCACTCTGCCTCCAAAAGCTGGCACCACGCTCTGCTTTTAGCAACGCGCCTATACAAACCAGCACAGGAAGAGAGGTAAGGGGGAAACGTGCCACCCAAAAGCAGAGGACCACATTTAGACAAGGTAAACAAGAGTTCCATCCCACAACGGTATTTCTATGTCTTGTGGATAGACTTTATACACAAGGTTTCAGTTATCTTTCAGTATCGTGCAATTTTTCATCTATACACTTCAAAAAAAAAAATCAGACTGCTGGTTCCACTTCACTCTCAAGCACTACTTTCATTACAAGTGTAGGTGTTTCCACTTAGATATTATTTGTATCTACATAACATTTCACAGTCCACTCTCCTATCTAAATCTTTATTTTTTTTTTTTTAAGAACAAGAATTCAGGCACCATTCCATTGCCCAGCACTTTGCTGGCTGGGGTCTCCTCAACCCAGCGGGCAGTAGAGCTATTTGTATTTCATGTTCTTTTTGGGTGTCAGTGAAGCTGCAAGTGATAGCTACACTCCCTTGGCTACACCTTTCATCAACAGGAAGAAACAAGCTGCTTTTGAAAGAAGTGGAACTAAGACTGAGCTGCAAGGAGGAGACAATTTACATCTGAAAGCAGTAGTGCTTTCGGGGAAAAAAAAAAAACTGTTTCTGGAATTTCAAAGCCCCATTTTCTCCCCAGACAGCCACTCAACACTTAAAAAGCACAAGCTTACAGCTCCACCAACGAGATGGCATCCTCCCTGCTGTGCTAGCACGAGGGGCTGCAGTGCCATATGGCAAATCAGATCAGGCTGAAAGGTATGCCAGCAGAAATTTATTTTTCAGCTCAAGTGAGAAAATCTCATTCGCTTTCCATAAAGTACCTCTCACACTGCTAAACACAAACCAGTGTTTTAATATAGCAGACAACAGCTAACACTACGACTTCCTGACACTCCGAGTTATCTTAATGCTGACTTCAGAAGTTTAATTACCAAAATACAACTGTACTCTAAATCCTAAATTATGCTCTGGTTCAGTGGCCTATACTACCTGCGAAGTTGCTGAAACAGAGACAGGATGAAGTCTCTCTGCCAAACTGGATTTCAGAGACTCAGCCCCCACACAACGCTGTTACCAGAGTAAATGGCAAGTTAAAACCAAGTCACAACAACGCCTGGTCTGAGAAGGAAGGAGCTACTCTAAGTACTCACTGCTCAAACTTAAGAGTCACTTTTTATCTCACACCTGCCGAACTTCGCAAATTATTGTGAAACTATCCATTTCAACAGATCTCTAGAAGAAGCAAACATCCTTCTGCTGTCACACATGGAACATGGATGCAGAGAGTTGACTGCACCAACCTACCTGGGTTTTTTTTTAGAGCCTAGCTGGAAACAAAACTGTACGCCACTTGACTGCAAAGTATTTTCCCAACCTCAGCCGGGAGACTTGGTTACAAAGGAGTTCAGGTATTTTAAAAGCTAGAACTCACGAGGCGTTCTCCAGCCATTTGATGTGTAATACATTTTCCTTACCAAATAATGCCCTTTTTCAGTGCTTATAGATATGAGCATCTTTTAAGATTCAACATTCAAGTGACAAAACTTTTCTAGTGCACAAAACCAAACATCTTCAAGTGCCTTACAAGGTACCTCTAGTGAGAGAAAGTCCTGAAGTGCCTGGTAAAGACTTTTGTACCCCTCGCAGCAGGAATTAGGAAGTTACGACAGTTCCCCTGAGGAATGGTCAGGAGCTTTTAGTGCTTTCAGAAGGAAGAACAAAACCACTGACTTTTACCTAGCCTTCTCTCAGCACGGACTACTCCAGCAGCATGCTGCTCAAGACAACTTTGCATTCCCACCACTCCTCGCCCACTGCACCCAAGGTCCTGATCTGAGCTGCTGGTAATGCAAACTGCCAGGGCCCACACGGGATGAAGAAAGGTGTTCCTTTATTTTGGTAATCTGGGTTTAGTCACACCAGGCACACGGGAAGCAGCCAGCCTTTATCTCGTGAGCAGCACCACTTTGGAGCTCAGTCCCTTGGTCTGAGCTCGAGTTCCTCACTGTGTTGCAACTCTAGCTGGGCTCACAGGCAGACTCAGCTCGCTGCCAATCGAGTCACCTTGCACTTCTTGTGGTGTGGTAACTCTAGATCAGAAAGCTGAAGGTGACTAACCCAGTCACAAGCAGAGAAAGCAAACTGCCAAAAAAACTCCGCACACCATGCAAGACAGCTGCAAATCCGTTTCTTAATTGTCTGCACATGCACCCAAGCCTTGTGGGGCTGCAGGTTTCACACAGCAGGTCCTTCACAGCTGCAACCGGAACAGCTATTTTGGTACCAGACCCTATTTCATATGGTGCATGTTGGCCAGAGGAACCACCATTTCACTCAGCGAGCAGTATGCTCACCCCAGAATCCCTATGTGCTCCTTCTGCATGCAAGCACTCACACAGAGGCGCACACATCACAAACATTTCTAGAGTTCAGCTTAAACAGATGAGAACCGCGGGCTGGTCAACGAGGAACAGTTCTCCACAAAGACAAGAGCCCACCAGAAAATGATGCCAATTGCTACTAGATGCCAGTAACCACGAACAAGGATTGTCAGAGGTCCGTAACTTACCTGTTCTGTAGCTGTTGGGCAATAATATACTAATAGCAGAGTTGTAAATATATTTATTAACAGTCCTATGATGGTGATCAGATTTGGGGCAATCCAGGCTGGAACTCTTCCAACTAACCATTCCCAGTAACCTTGCATTAAGGGTTCAAGCAGGGACCGTCCGGCACTCTGATATTTGTGTTCTTCTAACCGTTTCAGCTGGTGCTTTGACAAGGGAGGTGTAGGCAACTGAACTAGCTTGCTTAACACACATCCAGCAGCGGGACCGTGACCGCAGCCTGCAGGGGATTCCAGGTGCGACTCCCCACATCGCCTCTTTATATTTCGATGCCCACTCATGGATTGGGAGGCCTCCGAATTTTTATTTGGCAGGTAGCAGCTGCTACGGAGAATCATAAGATCCTGCAACATAAAGGGTTGAGACATACCGAAGGTGAAGAGCACAAATGAGATTTTAAGATAGCAAAAGCTTCCAGGCGCTGCTCTAAGGAGCATTTCATTTGCCAGCTGCAAACCAAGAAGGTTTTTTAAGAGTTCTCCCTTAGAAAAGAATTATATTTGGAGAATTGCTGAGGGAAAGACAGGAAACAAGTGTTCTCAAAGCAGTTATAAAACAGCAAGTTGCACCTGTTTACTTTCCTTGCTGCCTACTGAAGCAAATCCCGCAGTCACTGGCCCAAATTTCATCATCAGCAGAAACTTACACCACACCCTGCCTTACATTACAGACTAAGGCACCATCAATGCCCTCGCATCTCTCTCATAGCAGAGCTAGTGACACACAACAGACCACTATCACTTAGATTATCGATTGATGGCACTAAAACTAAGTAAAAACCAGTAAAAATGCAGAGAAGTTTTAAGGTAAATTGGTTCGGAGCAACTTTGCCTCTTTGGTGAAGATGAACAAGCACCTAAAGGCAATTATAAGCATTTTTTTTTCATATCACTGTTCCTTATTTCAGTTTTGCTGTGGCTTTTTTCTTACCCAAATTTAAACCAGTTCAGGTCAAAGCTCATTGTCTATTCAACTTTTAAGATACACAAGAAACACACAGGAACTAGAGAGCTTTAGCTAGTCAAAGACAGCCTACGGACACTAGCACGAGACAGCCACAAAAAGGAAACACAGGGTCAGGAACAGCATTTCCAGCACAAACAAGGAACCTCATGATGTTCCATCTCCCTGGAAGGCAGGTGCCCAGAAACAGGTAACTCTCTGCACAAACTAGAGGAGCAGCAGTAGCAAAGTGAGACTAAAAATAAAAGTTTGCTATTTATCTACAAGAGCCAACCAGAACAAGAAAAAAACTAGTTGTGATGTCTAACAGAACAAAGCTACAGAGGGGAAGGTGACAGATACTTCTAAAGCC
Source organism: Steatornis caripensis (assembly GCA_013398225.1). Classification (NCBI taxonomy): domain Eukaryota; kingdom Metazoa; phylum Chordata; class Aves; order Caprimulgiformes; family Steatornithidae; genus Steatornis; species Steatornis caripensis. Next base: position 121,420 of record VZSC01003591.1, read on the forward strand.
ATCAGCAACACACATACAAGGTAAGGAAATAAGCTGTGCAAATCAAAGGTCAATACTAGCACAAGGAACAAGTGCTGTCATTTCCACTCTCCACACCTTAATTAAGGCAATTTCCAATAGTGAAAAGCCAGCCTCAGAAAGCCCTGTCAGTGGGAGGAGAGGAGAAAGCAAGCCAACAGGGCCTCTCTTACAGAGGAACTCCTGGAGTCTGGGAGCAGGCAGATTTGCACCCGTGCATTTATCAGGAAACCAGACTTAGTCACCTAGGAGGTCCCCGTGGGCATCGTCCTGGATGACCAGAAAAATTAGTTCTAATGCAGAAAACCATACACTTTTCCTCTCTTCCGGAAGGGTTGCTTCCCCCCGAGGAGAGAAAATAACCAAAGACCACCTCGTCCTCCAAAACAAACAACCCCACACTGCCCAGCCTCTGCAGGACTTTCACCCGGGCCTGGCTGCTCGTTAGCAAACACCCGGGTGAGCGGAGGGAGGCCAAGGGCACCTCTCGGCCCAGCCAACCGCTTCGCCCCCAGCCTCAGGGAGGCGGCCAGGACACACCGGGACCCCGGCGGGGCGGGGGGACCCCAGCCCCCAGCCCAGCCCGCAGCACAGGCCCAGGCCCAACCTCAAGGGCCTCCTCCCTCACCCACACGCCACCCCTGTCCCTCAGGGACCGCATCCCACCCGGGGGGAGCGCGCAGAGCCGGGAGGACAGACCCCATCCCCTCGCGTCCCGCCCGCCACCGAGGAAAACCCGGCGTTTACCTCAGTCTCCCTCGCACCGGGCGGCGCTTTTACGCCCCTTTTGCGACGGCCGGAAAGGAGGTGGGCGGTGGCAGCGGGGAAGGGGCGGGGCTAGGCGGGGAGGGGGCGGGGCGGCGCGAGGGCGGCGCGGGGACGGCGCGGGAG
>VZSC01003591.1:122838-144557 GCA_013398225.1 Steatornis caripensis
CCCCCCGTCAGCCCCAGGGACCCCTCCTCACTGCCCGTGCTGCCCCAGTGACCCCCGAGCACCACCGCCCCTGGTTCCCAGTGACCCCCCCTGCCCCAGGGACCCCGTGGAGCCCCTCTGTCCTTTCACCTCGCTGCCCTCAGGCCTCCCCTTTCCCGCCATGTCCCCTTCCTCGCTGCCCAGCCGCTCTCCTGGACCCTCCCGCCATCCCGGTCCGTTTTCCCTCTCTCCCACTACGCCGAGCTGCCCCCCACGCACCTCCAGTCCCTCTCCGTGACCTCGCGGTGGCTTTGACTCCCCAGCCGTAACGTGGAGAACTTGTCTCCCGTGCTCTGCTTCGAGTACTCACATATTTTTAGGGTTTTTTTCCTCTCTGGTTAGACAGGTTGGACTGACAGGTAGCGCGCGTTCGTCCCCAACACGGAGCTCCTCAGCCAGCTGTAGCGACAGGCCGGTGTCGTGGTATGCCACGTTTCTAAAACAGGCACTGGTACACCCTTATGTCGTGGGTATCTTGTGCCTGGCTCTATTTGGCTTGGCGCCGTGCCATTCCGCCGCTTCCCCAGCTGCGTAACAGGGGCTTAGCGAGGGCACGAAGATCCCTGCCTCAACTCTCTCGAAGCCGACCCCCATATCCAAAAGATTCACTAGCAACTTGTTTGGTGTCTGTACCGACAAAACGCTCAACGTGAGCCATCTGGCATTACCTTGCGGTGGGAACAACAAAGGTGACACATTTCCTACTTTCTTACTTCTAGTCCTTTGAGGATTAGCAGCCTTTAACCTTTGTTATCAGTTTGACCCTGACAGTAAGTTGCGCAAATGAACTTTGTGACTCATCCCCATCCAGCCTTTGTGTTTACTTAAGAATGCACACGGCAAATTGCTTTGCCTGTCTTTGACACAGTGTCTGTCGGAGTGTGTTGCTGGAGAGAAAAAGGAGTATCCCTTGGTAGGGCTTTATCTCTGCCTGTCTTGCTGAGAGAGCACGGAGGAGGCAGGTTGACAATCAGGGTATCGGCGTTAATTTAGAAATTTCCCTTTTCCCCACGTACTTCTGACCAGCTTTATCATTCTAGATAACATTAACTTTCTGCCGTTAATGGCCTTGGCCACCTTTCATTTTCATCTGTAGTTTCTATTCCGCGTGCTCAAGCCTGTGCAGAATGCTGCTGCACACTTCCTGCATTTAAAAAAAAAAAACTCAGACGGCTAAAATCTCTTTTGGTTTGAAACATTTCCTTGACTTGCTTTTCATAATGATTTGATAATGTCTATCGCAGGAAAGATCTGTGATACTCAATTTGGGGCTCAAAAGCCCCCTTAGGACAGATCAGCATAAATGTTTAAGAAAATCACAGTTATGTTGAAAAAGAGACTAGCCATTGCCGTTGTATAATCAGTTGGCAAAGGACCTTGTGAAAAAACCAGGAGGTTGAGTGTGTTTTCTTTCTCAGTGTTGGAAACAATAGGACAGGATGAGGTGTTAATAATAATTTATTTCAGGACCTTCCAGCTGGCACATTGCGAGGCAATGCCATCCTGCCTCCCAGTGATGCCTTGTTATGCGCCTGTGCTTGCGCAGGCGCTCCGTGGTCAGAGCCCTGTGAGTTGGCAGCAGCAGTGTGAAGTTTGGACGGCCTCAAGTAGATGGTGCCGTAAATGTACACAGCGCTTTGCGGGGAGCAAAGCCTGTGTTTGGTGTATGCGGTCTGTCTACATGACAGCGTGAAAAAAGACTTAATGACACTGAAAAACTTTAAACAGGAAGGAAGATGAAGGGAGATCATAAGAATTCAGGGGAGATCTTGACAGAACTAAGAGAATTTGGTGGGGGGAGGGGAATTTACAAAACAGTTTTAAGCATAAGGAGAGTTTGTTAGGGATTTCTGTCTGTAAAAGTAAGAGGAACAGAGGTGCAGTTTCCTGGCAGAGCCCGAACCACCTCTAGTCCCCGTGCCGTTGGGATGTACCAGCCTACAGCTATATTCACAGTAAGCAATCATGCCTCACCAGAGCTCTTGGGTAGCAACTGAAGCTACCATGCTGCTCTTCATGCCTGATGACGTGAAAACGAGCATAATTTGTGTCCAGGCCTTAGCTTTGGGTGGAGTGACAGCACAGGTTGTAGAGATGGTTGATCTTGACTGACTGAGGGCTTCCCTGCAGCAGGGCTTGCTCTGGAGGAGACATTGCTGATGAGCTGCCTGCATGGATGCATTTATTATATAATAAGAGCAATATCCAGGGGGGAAATTGGGAATAGCTGTTCTGCTTTACTAACTTCGCCTTAGCCAGGTAAATCAGTCTGCCTAGGCGTGCAAATACTCCCAGTGGGTGGAGAATCTGCATTGTCTGTGAGCCTTGCCCCCCTGTAGCTTCAGTCCCCCTGCATCCACATGGCAGCGGTACCGCGAAGCTGCATCTGACCGGCACCCGAATGTTGCAAACATCTGTGCAAGCTTGTGACTATCACCAGCTGACAGGAATGCAGCATGGTATCTCCTCTCTGACGATTTCTCCAGGGTGTGAAAATGGCAGCTGCTCACGTGAAGAGAAGCCAGGAGTTGTGGGATGTCTGGTTAAATGCAGGTTGTTTCAGTACCGATCCCGCCACATCCTTAGCATAGCACCTGCATCACACTGGGATGCCCACCCACAATGAAACAGGAAGACTCCATGCTCTGTCCTCTTCCCTATGTGAAAACACTGGCACTGGTTTTAACTGCATTAAAACAGCTACACTCATTTTTTTTCCTTGAAAGCTTCTCATTTCAAGTTGAATCTTTGTGTTGACAAGTCTTAAACACCTGTTTATCTGCATTTCTACCAGCCCACCACACACAAGCTTAACTCATTAAACCACTTGGAACGTAGGAAAAACGTACTGTGTCAGGCCGACAGCCTGTCTAATCCAACGTCCAGTCAGCAGCCATGACTAACAGAAGATGCTAAGAAGGAGAATTGTTGCTATAGAGTAAGAGGTATAAAAGTACCTCACATCTTGATTATTTTCCTTTATATCTCACAGATTTAGAAAAAAAAAAGGGAAGCAAATGTGGAACTTCACCAGAAAGATGACTTTGGATTCCCCTTGAGGTAACATTTCTTTTGATGCCCTCGTTCTCAGGTATGTGGTGTATTTATTTTCTTTTCAGGCAAAAATCTGTTAGCTCAGAAATAAAATTAAGGCACTATTAACATTTAAATGCTAAAGGAAAAGTAAAATCTAAGCGTCAGACTGACTGCTTGAAGTTTTGAATTACGTGCCCAGGCACATAACATAAAGCAGAGAATGCCGTGCAAAATACGCATTTCTCCTTCAAATTCCCAACGTACTCATACAAGAGGTGGGATTGGGAAGTTACATTCATTACGATTTTTACTGCATACTATTCACTTAAAATGAGAGTCAACATTAGAGGGCAAATGTTATACTTAGCTTAAAAGTGAAAGCTTAAGGGTAAGAAAGCAAGCACCTTTAATTCTATCACTCTGTTCTTATTCACTACAGCTCCTGTCAAACACCTTTATCTGCTACCTGACATCTTCCTTACAAGCAGCTGAACCTTTAATTTTACAAGGATGTACTTGTACATTCTTTTCAACCAGTTAGAGTTGGCTTTTGTTACGTCCCAGGAGCATGCCAGAGCTCATTTGTTCTTACTTGAACCACTAGCATTCTAGGCTCAAAGGAGCACGAACACGAGACAGTGACCAGTTTCTGGTAGATAACCAATTCTCATTATCTGTGGTTATGCATTATGTGATGAATCTACCGACCATGCTTTCCGCAAGTTCTCCTAGACATACATGCTGGCGAAGGTCAGCAGATATGCCGTGGAATGACAAAGGTCTGCCTGGGACTAAATACCTGCTGAGTGCAGAAAATGCATGTCAGCAGAGTGCTGAGGTCTCCTAACTGCGATGCAAAGGAGTTGATCAGCTCTGATGTGTTGCAAGATTCACCCACTTTTGTTTCAACTTCTTTTTTCCTCCCATGAGACTTTCCAGTCTTGGTGCTTCCTGTCCGTTTCTTCCTTTTCTCTTTCTCTGTTCTTCCAGTCTCTCACACTGCAGGCAATGCTCAGCTCCTAAAACCTGTCAGTGCTGCACTCCTTCCTATTGTGTGTCAACATTATTTTTATTATCTCAGATACAGTTTGATCTTTGCCTGGATTCCCATGGATCTGTACTCATTATTATTTTCTCTCCACCTTTTTCCTGTTTCATATTCCGTTTACAGTCTCCAGTTTCAACTATGCTTAAGTACATTCTGTTCTCTTCTCACCTGTGTAAATGTAAGGGAATGCCATCAGTGAAATGGCATAAAACACAGGGCCAAGAGAAGGCTCGGGTGGAATCTCATCAACATGGGAGGCTCAGGTGGGAATCTCGTCTCCTGACCTGAAGGGAAGGGGCAAAGAGGACCCAGCCAGGCTCTTTTCAGTGGTGCCCAGTGCCGGTGGGCACACACTGAGATGCAGGAGGCTCTGTCTGAACACAAGGAAACACATTTTTGCTGTGAGCATGACAGAGCATTGGCACAGGTTGCCCAGAGAGGTTGTAGTATCTCCATCTTTGGAGATACTCAAAGCCATCCTGCACAAGGGGCACTGGGTGGCCCTGCTTGAGTAGGTGGGTTGGACAAGATGACCTCCGGAGTTCCCTTCCCACTTCAGCCAGTCTGGGATTCTGAAATCAGCTCTGCTTAACTTTTTATTTGAAGGTGACAGAAAATTACTTCCCTCTAGCACCACGAGTAGAGAGGAGTCACGGTTCTTTCTGCACGAGCTCACCAGGGTGACACAGCTGCACATTGCTGCTCCTAGAGAGCTGGAGGTAGAGGCACAGATTTACCATCAGGCTGGAGCTTACGGAACTGGATAGTGAGTGCAGAGTTAGCCATTGCACTCTGCTGTAAACGGACCTTTTCCTCCCACCTGTAAAAACAGGGTAGCTGCTGTACTGCCACCAGGAATGAGCAGCCCTTGAGTTTGAAGGCTGTGGCTGGTATCAGTCAGCTCTTGCTCATCGATATCTGTGAGCTTATTCAAGGGATGCTTGTAACGGATGTTGAGTCACTCAGCATGACAGGTAGTAAATGAGTGCAAATAGTAAAGTAATTTTAGATCATTTTCTCCACGTCTGCCCAGTGGATGGTTAATGGAAATCAGGGGCTCCACAACAGCCACAATCAGTTAAACTGTCACTACTGGGACACATTCTCAGTCAGCCTCACTAATTCTAACATGGTGTTATGACAGAAGGGTAAGAAGAAAATAGAGTCAGTTATTCACAGTGACCCATTTGACTTTCTTCTGGCAGCAACAAATGCTGAGACATATAGTAAAGTGACACTACTGGTTTCTTTTCTCATTATCTTCTAAGAATTTTGGAATGAACATTTCCAGATGTTATTTCTGCTTATTTATGATTGCTTCTGTGCCATGAAGTCAAATGTTCTCTTTGGGTTTGCAGGACAGGACTGACAGCAATATCAGATTGCTGCATTTGAGGCAACTTGCCTCACAAAAAGCAAAACCTTTGAGAAACCTTAGTAAACTTTGTGTTTGATTCCTCACAGTGTTCAGAGTTAGAAGTCAGCACTGAAATGTGGTGGTTTCAGCAAGGCCTCTCTGTCTTGCCTGTGGCTTTGGTTGTTTGGTCAGCTGCATCTTTTGTGTTTTCATACATTACTGCAATCGTCCTACACCACGTCGACCCGTTGGTGCCCTACATCAGGTCAGTAATGTTCATACAGTATCACGGTACCGAATTGGCTTCTCACTCCTGTAAATTCTTCCCCAACTCCTAACTTTAAACAGCAGCTCTTACCTAACAGCTCCCGTTCTAAAGTTACTAGCTGTTTATAGTTATTTGTTTGTAATTCTATCCAAAGCTGTCTATTTTTGTGCAAAAGTCTAACCTTTAAGCTGCAGCTCTGTGAACGTATCCTTAAAGTGATGATGAACAAGAAAACTGAGGGTACATCTCCAACCTTCTGTTCAGAGGAAAGCATCTTGCTGTCACTGGGTTTGGTTGCACCAGTAAATCCATGCTATAATCTGTATTCCCAACTGCATTGCATCAAGGCTGTACGAATGACCTTCGTTTTGGTCTTTCAGTTTTCCAGGTTCTTCATTTTTCTAGTTTTAGTATTCTTTATTCACCTTTTATGGAATCAAGATCAATATAAAGGGAATAGTTATACTAAGTGTGTTCATTCCTTGTTCTAAGGATAGCGTGTCTTTGCCATGCTTCTTTCTACAGCTCTAAAACTGGCACAGCAGAGTTTGGGTAATGAAAAATTCAGTGAAAAATATCTGGGAGGGGTTTTTCCCAAACCTGGTTCTTATGGTTCCTTCGTAGACTGAAATAAGAAAAGTTGTGTTGCAAGTATTTTTAGTATAGATAGATACGTATCACTTCATTTATCTCTTCCAGTGATACAGGGACAATACCACCTGAAAGATGCTTATTTGGGATCATGTTAAATATTTCGGCTTTCTTGGGTGAGTACAGAAAGCTGTGCTTGGCAAACTGCAGGCAGTTCTGGAATGCACACAGCTGAAAACAATTTAATTTCCTTACTCAGATCATTAAACAGCCCCTAATTCTCAGTCAAAACCTAAATTCTAAGCAATCAATTCTCTTAAGCAATTCAGAGTAAAGTGTATGTCAGGGATGTTATCCACAAAGCCAGCATGACTGTTGCAGGCCAAAAATGCATTTAAAAAAACACCAACAGACTAGTAAAAGAAATAGAAATGGAAATTCAAGGCAGCCACCTTACTTGTGCTGCGATTATGGAGAGGGAGAGAAACAATCTGGTATGTCTTTCAAATGAGAGATCAGAAAAATCTAGTAAGTTGCCTTTTTTCCCATTATATTATTTCAGTTTTCACTTCCAGATTCTCAGCTTTCCTATTTCAGTGTACCGTAAGACAGTTTTTGTATTTTAAATACTTGCCTCTGTCACTCAGCATCTTCCCAGTTAAAAAAGGACAGTCTACTCGTCAGCTGAAAATCTTACTGCATTTGGGTTCTTCATTAACAGGTATGGCTACCATGTATGTCCGTTATAAACAAGTTTACGCTTTGAATCCAGAAAAATCCAAGATCATCAAGCTTAATAAAATTGGCCTTACACTAGGATTGATGAGCTGTTTTGGACTTTGCATTATTGCAAATTTCCAGGTTTGTGCTTTGCTTGCCATGTTGTAAAGCTGTCTGGAGTTGTGTGTGTGTGTTTGTTCACTGAGATATCTGATAAAATGGGGATTTTACTGAAAGCAAAACTTTTTCAGGCAAACCATTTTTTTGTCAAATTCCCCACAGGAAACAGTTAAAAAAATTAATGTTTGGTTTAGGATTTCTAACTTATTTGCTTTATCCACTGGGACTTGTCAGCAGCCATTCATGACATTTCAAAACATCAAAAACCCCACAAGTTTTGCAGAAAGCAAACTTATCAGACCACGACTATACTGTATTTTGACTCAGGAGAATCAGGTATCAAATAGTCAAAATTTGTTAAAACTAGAAGTAAAGCCAACAAAAACAGCCAACCCCCCAAAAAGTCCATCTCTGAAAAATCTACACTCTTAGGAATGTTTTCCTTCAAACCTGCACAATTCTTGAAAATACTGCAATGTTAACCAGCTTTTAACTTTCTCCATCCCAGTGTCTCAATTTTTTTTCCTCTCCAATACTCCCCACTCCTGAAAAAAAAAAAAAAAAAAAAAAAAAAAAAAAAAGAAAAAAACATGCTTCAGTGAGTTGGGGTAAGGTTAGGCATTAGAAATTTCCACAAGGTGCTGCAGTCAGAGGCTTAGCTCCTAGCTTTGTGGATGCTGAAACTAATGCCTGGTTCCCTGTGAATTGCATTTTGNTCACACCATCAGCAGGGCTGCATTCTACATCGTTGGCTGTTACGTGCAAGACAGTTGTACAATTGCCAGCCTCGTCGTGTTACTTACCTGCTGGATTTTGGGGGGGATCTGTAGTGGTGCCTTTAGCCACTAGAGGCTGCAGTGTCACCTCTGTCTCCTGCTGGATTAGGGCCAGGGAAAAGCACAGAGGAAAAGCTCCTGGAAAGCTCCAGCTTTTTCCCTTCCCTTCCCCTAGCACAGCTCTCCAAGTGCTTCAGCAGCGTCTGTGTTAGAAACCTCAGCACACTCATTTTGGGTTTTTTTTTTTTGAGGCCTCAATCTATTTAATTTTTCCTAGAGCCCTAGCTGTACCCAGAGGTCACAGCCTCCCCTACCACACCCACCAAGCAAAAGCCTCCAGGCTGTGCTCAAGTCCATGATTTCCCTCCACCACTGGTCAAAGAGGGTATGTCTGCTTCCTGTAGGTTTCAGGATAATCAAACTGTAGAAGGTGCGTGTGAATTTGTTAACTAGTTTGTGTAACATTTAATCTTGAGCAAGACAAAAATTGGAAGCGAGGTACCTGCATATCCGAGTGATGCTGAGGACTGGTTGAGGGCCACCCCAGAGGCAAAAGGACCCAAAGGCCCCTGGAATCCATTAATTACTGAAGACAACTGAAGTGTGTAGAATATACGAAGATGAACAAAGGGCATATGGGGACAGCCGTCACTCAGGGAGCCCCAGACAGCTCTCACTGCTGGGAGTTAAAGCAGTAGCACAGGGCACATCCTCATGGGAGTTTTAATTCGTGCTGTTCAACCAGTACTATTGCTTTACTCTAGCTGTGGCTATTGATTTCCTCTTGTACAGGGCAAAGATTTCTCTCTGATGAAGCCTCATCACCAAACAGCACATTATTTTGGAGCATGCACATTGCAACTTGGTTATTCACTATTTAAATATAAATTCCCACCTCTGTTATAGTGTGGATGTGGCACTTGAGATCATTTGTGCACATAAGGTGCACATGTGAGGAAAGGGTGACTCCCGATTCCTGGTCTTAATAGTTACTCAGTAAAATACACAGACAGTCTAATGCTTTAGGGCATAAAAGATCATCTGCACGACTGGAGCGCAGGGAGGCTGCCAGGCCTTGCATTGCACAGTTGGCGAGATAACACTTTCTAGTTTCTGTCTTTGGGTACTGTGCTTAGCTGGGGATGAGAGGAAGGGACTGAGCGTGATTTTTCAGGGCGTAAATTTTAACTTGGGTTGTTTTTCTTGGAATTACTTCTAGTTTTAATGATTTTTACTATTTGACAGTTGATTCTCCTATAGTGTTTTTTAAGTTAAGAAGTATTACTGCTTGATTCAACCTTGTTCCCTCTGAGTATTCAAAGATACTAATTAACAAACAAGGCTTATTCAAACTAGAGTAATTCAGAGAAGCACTAAACCTTATTATTTTTAATCCCATTTTGGGTACTAGAACTGTGTCATGTTTATCCTGCATTGCATTATCTTTCATAGATGTACAGATTCCTGGGATAGAAATGCTCCATAGATAGCCTGCTGTCACTTTCATCACCTGCCCAGCTGCAGGGATTCCTTCATCCACTTTCTGTATTACTGTCCATTATGGCTCTTAGAAATTCCTGGAGTTAAGATGTAGCTGTGACCTGTAACTTAGCCACCAGACCTTAACAAAAGCAGCAATACTGAGGGCTGGCAGGTGCTGGCTTCCAGCTAACTCTGTATGGGGTTTCCAAGAAAAATCTCCTAAGCACTAGCACATTCCAGAACTGCTTAGCTTGGGATGTGAGAAGGTAGTTGCATGGGTGGAGTGCCAGAGGTTTACAGAAGAAACTTGTTCTCAGAGTTGAAAATGAAACCACGTTCTGTACAAGAAGTACTTTCTTTCCCTAGAAGTGTATCCTGTACTACATACACGTGGTTGGAGCCTGCCTGACATTCGGAGTAGGGGCCATTTATATGCTGGTTCAGACCGTCCTGTCCTACCTGATGCAGCCAGAAGTTCACAGCAAAGACATCTTTTGGATCCGTCTGACCGTGTTACTCTGGTGTTGTTCAAGCATTGTGAGCAGTATCCTTTTGCTGTGCACTGTGACCGTAAAACAGAGCAGCCTTCACAAGTGATAGTATTTGCATCTACATTAACTTAACCTACCAAAGTGAAAGGCTGTTGCCGCAGGTGGCCTGCCATCCTTACACATACAGCTTGTATCGTGCTGTCTATTCATACTCTGTATTGCAACCTGGGAACTTCAGGAAGAAGGGAACCATCAGGTTAAGCCCACAAGTGAGTCACTGGATAATAAAAAAAAGGTAAGAGGGATGGTTACCACCCTTTCTGCTCCCCTTCCCTTCTGGCACCAGAGACTGAAAATGGCAAAATAAGAGTTTATCACAAAGAGGTCTGACTGCAGATTATGAAAGATGGGGAGAAAGGGAAATGAACTCAAGAGATACGTGGTTTTAATGGGGGAGGAAGAAAAGTGTCTGTTCCTTGGTGACAGGAATGCTGCAGCAAGTTTTATAGTTGGATAAACTAAAAGAGAAGTACAGAACATACCATAATAGAGAATACTACTAACATAACCTTGCGCAGCAGTGCTGTGCTGCACCAGCTGGCTCCCAGAGGAGGTTTAAAGTGCTGGAATTTGTCAGAGAGACAACTCTGGAGCATATTGCCAAGGCTGAGTCAGAAGAGACATTGGACCTCTGAGCTCCCACCCTGCCCATCCTACAGTTCAAAAGACATTTCTGACCGGCATTCCCTGCAACCTTCCCTCAGCTCTGGAATCCATCATCTCCCTTAACTTTGAATTCTGAGTGCTGGAAGCAGCTGTGGGTTTGACAGAAATACGGGCAAACCCATGCAGAAAGAGAGGCCTTTTTCCTGGCCAGAGTCATTTAACAATCAGGAAACTAAACAACAGCAGTTCCTCTGCTCAACCTGATGGACCTAAAAGTTGTATTTTGAAAGTTATGACTCAGTTTTGTGTCAAACAGGACTACAACACTAAAGCTTTCAAATTTACATTCCAAAGACACGAGTGCAAAAATGATTACTTAAACGCTGTCCCTACTGCAGCTGAATCAAGGCCACGCGATGTAATCCCCACCAATTCCACTTTATTTCCAGGCTGGCAGCCAAAACCAACACTAAACCATACGCCCCGTTTCCCAGTGACGGAGCATCTTGCTGAGCACCCATTCCTGCTACTGCAAGGTTATATAACCTGGACTAGTCAGACAAGAAGCGATCATTGGGACACAGGCTGGTTATCTGTAAAGACGCAAGAAGGACCCTTACCTGCTGAGGAGGCATCAGCGCAAGGAAGTCATCTGTGAGACTTAGAGTATCTCTGTCCATAGCAGAAATTTTTGGCAATAGCAAAGGACAAAATCATCAGCTTTCAACAGTCAGGAGCCAAATAAAATTGTGGAAGACTAAAATGGAGCAGTATGTTCTGGTGCAAGTTAACAGCCTTTTACAAATGCCAAAACCCCACAAACCTCAAATCATTAGAGGTTTTTGAACCAGCATGGTCTAACCAAAAGAGGGAAGTAAAGCTGTAGAAAGATACATACGTACATATGCATGGAAGGGAAAAAAAAAAAGGGAGTTGTCAGAGTATTTTCTAAATTAACAGCTCATAATGTAATAAGGGAAAGATGGTAACAGGGAGAAGTCTGTAGCCATAGGTGAAATGGTTGTAACAGGTACTGGAGAACAGAAGGAATTGTACCTTTTGTATCAGAAATAGTGTGGCCAGCAGGACTAGAACAGTGATCGTCCCCCTGTACTCAGCACTGGTGAGGCCACACCTCAAATACTGAGTCCAGTTTTAGGCCTCTCACTACGAGAAAGACATGGAGGTGCTGGAGTGTATCCAAAGAAGGGCAACAAAGCTGGTGAAGCGTCTGGAGCACAAGTAGTGTGAGGAGCAGCTGAGGGAACTGGGGTTGTTTAGCCTGGAAGCTGAGGAGAGACCTCATCGCTCTCTACAAAGATCTGAAAGGAGGTTGCGGTGAGGTGGGGGTCGGTCTCTTCTGCCAAGTAACAAGTGATAGGACAAGAGGAAACGGCCTCAAGTTGCACCAGGGGAGGTTTAAATTGGATATTAGGAAAAACTTCTTCACCAAAAGGGTTGTCGGGCACTGGAACAGGCTGCCCAGGCAAGTGGTTGAGTCACTATCCCTGAAGGTATTTAAAGGACGCGTAGATGTGGCACTTAGGAGCATGGTTTAGGGGTGGGCTTGGCAGCGTTAGGTTAACGGTCAGACTTGATGATCGTAAAGATGTTTTCCAACCTAAATGATTCTGTAAAAATACTCCTGATCCTCTGCTGGAGTGAAACAGCAGCATTGCCAACACAGAAAGAGCAAAGCAGTTAATTACCCACCCTGTAACAAGGGAAGGATGGGAGCCAGTTATACAATGATTAAATTCTTTCCATTGCAGTAGTAACTCAGGCAGGTAACTAACAGCTGCTAAAGCTGTTCATTTTAAGTAGCAAAGAATTGGATATCTTGCATTCAGATCAGTAACCAGAGCTCCCCAGACCACACACATCAATTTTTTAAATACACTTTGGAAGTCTGGGTTTTCGAAGACATGTTTGTGCCAGTAAGTTCTGCCTTGTTCGCCACCAGAATTAATCCTTCACATCAGGAGGCTCTTGATGTTTGATAGCATTAATGGTTGAAGAAGTTAATGTCTTAATCCTATGAAAATCAGATATTCTGTAACTTAATGCTCCAAGTTTCATTTATAAGGGCAGTAGCACCGATGTAGCATACCTTGCTCTGTAAGTTACTGAAGAAGTGACATCTCCATATCTCTAGAAAATCTTGGATCAAATGAGGAATCATTGTCATGTGGGGTTTCCTTGGCTGCCGTACCAAAGCAGTTATCAAACCTTGAGTGAACTAAGAGGGCAACAGAAAAGGTAATAACCCTCTCTGCTGCAAGTGATACGGTATTCCAACGTGTAACCCACATATCAAGAATTCAAGGTGGCTGAGAAGTTGAAAAGCAATCAGAGAAAGAGGTCAAGACACTACTAGCCTGGAAAATACCACTAAAATCATAAATTCAAAATGCAAAGGAAGTATTATTTGATCATAATTTAAATGCTTTTATAAGGATGCCGTGCTTGATCAAGGAGGTGTAACAAGATGCAGCATACAAAGATAATTGATTTAGAGTTAACCTTTTCATGTGACAGTAACTAGTCAGTGGAACAACCTACAAGCTGAAGGGGATGATGNTTCAAATCATAAATTCAAAATGCAAAGGAGGTATTCTTATTTGATCATAATTTAAATGCTTTCATAAGGATGCTGTGCTTGATCAAGGAGGTGTAACAAGATGCAGCATACAAAGATAATTGATTTAGAGTTAACCTTTTCATGTGACAGTAACTAGTCAGTGGAACAACCTACAAGCTGAAGGGGATGATGTGAAGCAGTCCACGTCACCGTTACTGTTCGTTATGCTGAGAAGACCTTGTGGAAAAGAGGCAGGGATCTCCTTACAGCCTCAGCTTGACACAATCCAGAGCTGAATCTGAAATTTCCAAGTTGCTCGTTCTTGGTCTTGAATCTTCCTTAACATATTTCTTTACAGTGTTTATTTCCTCAGTTGTCTTATACAGTGGCCTGTATGGAATGAATCTAGTACAGAAGTTGCACTGGGACCCACAGGAAAAAGTGAGTGGAGAAAATAAACAGAGAACAAAAACCAGCTACATTATTTGCAGTGACAAGTGCACTTGGGCACTTAGTACGGTTGTGTACGCGTACTTGGGATGGGAGACGACAAGTGAGCTTTACCAGTTGAACCAGTATGTAGCTACTTGCTGAAGTACTGCTCTGAGCAAAACAGTTGGAGCTTCAAGCATTATTTTAAATTAATCTCGCTCACGGGCAGTAATGAGACTGCCTTAATGAGTTGTCAGTCTACCAGCCTGTCTGGTCTTGTGCTGGTCAGCAATTCCCAGTCACTGTTATACAATAACTGTAAATAACGAATCTCACATTATTGTGGTTGCAACAAATCCAAGTTCCTGACTGCTGCCAGGTGGGCGTCTGGTGGAGTCAGGAGGAGAAAAAGGCCCAAGGGTACAAGCGATAGAGCAGCCTTTGAAGGGCTAAGGGCTGGGCAGGGAGGGATCCCAGGTGGGACAGAGAAAGCACACGCAGATCTTCACAGCTCTGTCTGTCTCCCTGGCCCTCCCCATCCTCTCCAGGCACAGCTGGAGCTGGTTTTGAGGGCTGTTCCCACCCCTCCCTTTATTTAAAGCATAAGGAACCTCACAGAGGTTTGCTTACATCCAGCCTTGCACCTTACTTTTGTAAAGAGGTTCTGCGGCTGGTCTTGCCAGGCTCTTGATTGAGCCTTCAGGTTTTGCAGTGGATATTAAATTCCCAGTGGAGGCGGTCCCAGTTGTGCGGGGCAGGTGTTTTCCTGGTCATTCTCCCTTTTCTGCTGAGTTCAGGGCTTTGCTCTTGGAGACTCCAGATATGCTAAGAAATGTTAGTCTCTGCAGGGAATAGTTGTGGATGGGGGATGTCATATGCACAAGCCATCTTTGTGCCATTGCAGGTTCAAGAGGAGCTTTTCTCACTCTGGTTTTTTCCTCCCCTCTAACTGTTACACAGGGCTACACAGCTCACATCATCAGTACTGTCTCAGAGTGGTCACTGGCATTCTCCTTCCTCAGCTTTTTCCTCACCTATATCCGTGACTTTCAGGTAAAAAGAAGTTAATGTTAAGTGCTCTGCTTCTCCAAGCTCTAAAGAGCCTCAATGACACAAGATGGGCTGCCCTATGTTATCGGTCATCAAGGCTGGAAGACTGGTAGCATGAACAGCATCAAGCAGTCCTCCATTCATCAGGAGGGCCCACCCCTACTGTCTTACCACGCTGACTCCAGCATCAGACTAGCCTTAACCAGCTTTGCTTGCGAGATCTGTCACAGTCACAGGGGACATTTGCTCCAGGATTGCAAGGCAAATGATGGAGTCAGTCCAGGAGAACAGCTTGGGAGTTAGGCTTATAGTTCTGGAGCCAATCTGCAGTTTGGTGTTTCATCTGACTACTGAAATAGCAGGCTTGTCACTGGCTTAGCATGGGCTAACTTCAGTTTTCTTTCCTTTTTCCTAAATAGAAAATTTCCCTGCGTGCAGTCGTCAGCTTGCATGGACAAACCCTTTATAACACACCGCAGAGCTTTGCGACAGATGAGCAGACACTGCTTGTAGCGGGGAACATCTAATGAAGGTGAAGAGAACACGTTCTCAGCATAACTCAGGAATTTAATAGCAATAATGGTTGATATTTCTAAGCATTTATTTTATATAAAAAGGTTTATGAAGTGATTGTATTGTATGTGACATAAGGGCTTTGCTATTAACCTGCACAGCAATGCAAATGTTATCAGTATTGTAAACAAGCCTGTAACATTTCTACACATGCCAACATCATGAACAAATTAAATGAAGGTTATTAAAGAGTTGTGTCTCCCCATCACTCCCCCCACACCCAGTTTTACCTCCCTTGCCTTCCTCTCTCTGGTATTCCTCAGGCCAAGTCCTTTTGGATGCAAGGAGCCCCCAGCCTAGAGCCGAGCTCCTGTGGCTCCCTCATTGGGGCAGCTGGGGCTGACCCATGACCTGCACACTGTGCCAGAGTGGAAGGACCCCAAAGCCACCTTGTCCTTTGAGCAATCCACAAGGAAAATGCTCTCAGTTTCTTCCTTCCCTCCCTCCCTCCCTCTTCCTGGCAGTTGTTTGAGCTGATGGACAGGTTCATCCAAGAGCCCACGTGTACAGCGTCCCTATTGCACAAGCCTAGGAAGAGTCAGACGACACTGCCCGTGTCCTGCTCGCTCAGGGGGGAAGCACTGACTCTTAAAAGAGCACAGAGCAGAGCACAACACATGTCCTCGTAGCCTTGATGTCCCCAGTGCTCCCCTGAGACAGTCTCCAGCCCAAGAGCCAGCTGCTTCCCAAAGCCATCACAGGGTGCTGGCCGCCTTTAAGCCGAGCTTGCAGCTTGTCAGGGTGCTCCAGAGGTTGGGCTCCACAGCTTTCTGTGCCAGGCACTCCAGAGACATGCCAGGGTGCTTATACTGAGTGTTCTCATAGGGACAGCCTCCCCCACACAATAGTGTCCTGGTTTAAGCTATGACAGAACCAATTAATAGCATGTCATCCATTTAATAGCCGGCCCAGCCTTAAACCATGACAAATAGTCATGTCCAGACCAAGCCTTAAAAATACACATTTGGTCTTGTTATGCCAAAGTACAGCAAAGTAATTTGGTATTTGATTACAGACAGACCTACAGAATACAGAACAGCTGCCTTTGAGCCCTATTTAGCAGGAATAGCTCAGCTTCCTTCCTAAATTATTGCTCAAGTCTACAGCTACCTAAGGTCTAGCATGTGTTTCCTCCCACACCAGAATAGCTTACGCTGGCATCTTTCCTTCCCTGGAGCAGGGGGCAGGTAAAGGAGCAGGAGAGGAATTTAAGCTGGAGGCTTCCTGAAAATCACAGCAGCTACCCTGGGCAACTTCTTTCTCCCAGATTTAAATAGAATGTCTCCGTTGCAGTTGTGCTTT
The DNA here is from genome assembly GCA_013398225.1 of Steatornis caripensis. Classification (NCBI taxonomy): domain Eukaryota; kingdom Metazoa; phylum Chordata; class Aves; order Caprimulgiformes; family Steatornithidae; genus Steatornis; species Steatornis caripensis. The sequence goes on from VZSC01003591.1 coordinate 139,371, forward strand.
ATTTGGACTTCCAGCCTGGTTCAGCCCAGAGTTCAGACAGTTCATGCGGTGAAAACAAGCTTTGGAGCCAAAAACCTGCCAAACTACTGAAGCCAGTGGAGTAAGAGGACAAGTAGCTATAATTAACATGGAGCCACAGATACCCCAAGGGCTCTATGGCTTGGGGAAGATTTGCCCAAGTATTGTATTTTAACTGCTGACAAATCCCTAGGGATCAGGGCCTCTCCCTGGAGAGTTGTACACTTGGCTACACACTCGCTAATGAGGCAATATGCAAACCCCAGTTTCTGGTTAACTGATACGACCTAGAAAACCTCATGTTTTGGCTAGCAGAACCCCCTTTTCTATGGCTTATTTAAGTCTCATTAGGCAAATGGCTTAACCAGGAGATTGTCAGGACCAGTGACGAACTGGTGCCTTGGGTTTGCAGAGCCCTGATGCCTGCTGGGAAGGAGGGAGAGCGCCCTTTTCCTGGTACAAGAGGGGGAGAAGCAAAAACTTCATCCATTCATTCATGCAACTTCTCAGGAAGGCTCTAGTAGTACCCTGCCTGCTCACAGGGCTTTTCCCTCCTTCCCTACATCTCCCTCTCTGCCATGGATCACTATCAAGCACAGAGAGGTTGTTCCTGACAACATGCATCAGACAGGCTGCCCAGGAGCCATTCCTGCTCCAGAAAGCCCCAAATTCCTCTCTAGCAGTCTGACAAGCCAGCTAATCCAGACCACCATGTGAAGAATCAGGAGTCTGAGCTGTGGGAAGGCTCTGAGTTCTACCTAAAACAGCACATTCCCGAGTTTGCAGTTAAAAACCCACAGCCCCACAAGACCACCCTAATGTTCCTCCACCTGCTCAGCACCACTTGTTGAGTTTCTTCCTCGTTTGCAGATCCACAGAACTTCAGAGCATCAAACTCTCCTCTGCTAAGAAACTCCTCAACACTAGGAAAACCCTCTTCCTCCTCTCTCATCCTTTTCCAAATGGACAGGGATGAGCAGCACCCAGGAACAGCTCCATATTCCTGATGGACTGCTCCAAAGGTGCACACCCCCACTGCATCACCACCTCTTTCTCTTCCTCCCCTCCAGTCCCACCAACACAGAAGATTGCTACTGAGGGGGCTGCTCAGTCCCCTGAGGGCAGGGCCAGGTCCTACCTCTCCTACTGAAGACTTTGGTGTCCGGTTTCCCTGCAGGGAGGTGGTCACAGTCGGACTGCGCTGGCTGAGGAAAATTTGAAGACTCAGGCAGTCAACCCAAGACTCTCAAGGATCTGCTTCCCTCACTGCTACAGGGCTTCCAGGCTCCTGAGGGCATTAATATAGCTTAATTGCCCTGACCAGCTTCACCAGGGACATCCTGCCGCCCTTTCTGCCTGTGGCCCAGGAGCTGCATTTGAGCCCAGGCTGGAGCACCCAGTCCTGGCCTGAGCTATGTCGTAGGTAGACATACCTTCAGTTTTGCCTCTGGCTTTATTTTGTGGATGGACTTCAGTCCTAGATAGTAAGTAACTTTCCTCCAACCAGATCTCCTCCATGGACCTCAAATGTACAGTCGGTCCTGTCTCCAGACCCATCTCCTGCTGCTCCTCACTGAACGCCTTGGACAGACCCAGACCTCATTCCTCTCCTCACCTTGCCTGGGGCTGTCCATGGACCCTGTTATCACCACCCTGCTCTGCCTACCTGGCCCAGCTCTCTGGTTAGTGCGGGCACTACCTGTGCCCAAGTGAACTCCAGCTCATCTTGGGGAGTAGACCCACTCCTGACAAGGTGAGGTGTTTCCGTCAACTCCCATTCAGTTCATCAGCATTTCATAGAATCACAGACTGGTTTGTGTTGGAAAGGACCTCAAAGACCATCCAGTTCCAACCCCCCCACCATGGGCAGAGACACCTTCCACCAGCCCAGGTTGCTCAGAGCCCCATCCAACCTGGCCTTGGACACTTCCCAGGAGGGGGCGTCCACAGATTCTCTGGGCAACCTGGTCCAGTCTCTCACCACCCTTGTCGTGAAGAATTTCTTCCTATTACCTGATCTAAATCTGCCCTCTTTCAGTTTAAAACCATTACCCCTCATCCTATCACTCTTGTGATCCCTTGTACAAAGTCCCTCCCCAGCCCTGGAGCCTTCTCTTCTCCAGGCTGAACAATCCCAACCCTCTCAGCCTGTCTTCACAGGAGAGGTGCTCCAGCCCCTTGAGCATCTTCGTGGCCTCCTCTGGACTTGCTCTAGCAGGTCCATGTCCTTCTTGTGTTGGGGGCCCCAGAGCTGGACACAGAACTGCAGGTGGGGTCTCACAAGAGTGGAGTAGAGGGGCAGAACACTGTTACAGACAGCGTTACCAAAGGAAACTGTTCCAGCTGACTCATCCTTTATGCATTGAAACAAGATCTTGATGATTTTATTCTCTTTATTATTATCATTATTTAAATAAAAATGATTAGCAAGTGAGGACATCATCAATTAAAAAAATATATAATTAAAAGGATTAGCCCAAAGGGCAAAATCTATGCAAGTTGCTAGAGATTGTTTAAAGAGCAAATGTGTGCCAACTAGTCCAAAAAGACTTGGAGAGGCGAGGGGACAGCCAGCATGGGTGAACTGGGTTAAGGCAGCCAACAGACGTAGGAAAAAAAGCCTTGGATAAATTGAACTTGTATCCAAAAAGAGCAGGTGACTTAAGGGACAACAAATGTATTTTCAAACATCAGCAGGAAGCTGGCCAGAAGGTTTTTAAGATTAAGGTATAAAATGAGTCTTCAAAGAAAAGTCTATCAGAAAAAAAATAAGATACTTGTATCCATGACCACCACAGAAGAGACCAGAAAACTTCCCATCCTTTCATCACAGGGAACTGATGGATCTGTCTGAAACTCAGATGTCGGTAAGAAGTTTCAAAACAAACAGATGACAGTAATGAGTTTATGAATGAAAGGGAATAAAAGATGAAACAGCTGAAATAAATTGTCTTTGAGAACTGCTTCAGTACTGGAGGACAAGAGAGTGGCAAATACACCACCAACTTTTTAAAGTGTTCCCAGGGATGTCTATGGAGCCATGACAGCAGCACTTTCTTGTCGATACCAGTAAAATAGGTAGAAATTGTAATAAAAATAGAATAATGGAATAGCAATGCTAGACTGTGTAGGAAAATGTTGTGACTTTGCAGAACAATGTAGTAAATGTCAATAGTAAATCTTACTGGAGAAGGTGATTTCATTTTAAATTAAAACCCTCTCTCGTGCTCATAACCACTGGCAGGTACCAAGGTAGGTGTCCATGTGGTCTGGCCAGTAGCTCAATGCCAAGACACCTGTGTCCAGGCAGCTTGTCCAGTGTTGCTTGCTGTCACATGGAGGATGACACTGGCTTCCAAACCCTCCTCACATCTGGGCAGTTCTGACCTTGGCAACTACCCATCAGGTTTGAAAGTACCTTTTCATACCCTTTGGGAGCTGACAGATTGATCTTTTTCTCTGTCCATCCATCCCCACTTGCGTGAACCATCTGGATTTACTTACTACACTTTCCCTCCTTGTCTGGGTGTCTTGCGACTCCCACCCTATCTTCCCACCATCATCTCTTAAAGGCTTGAGTTTTCAGTTTAAGCTGTTGCCTTTTTTTTAGACCTTCATTAATTTCCTGACCTGGAAGTTCTCCATAGCTGCAAACATATGTGCTGGGATCTCAATGACCTGTTAATCTCAGTGCCATTGACCCCTGCCATTCTCACAGCCCTCCCGCCACTTATTTCTTCTGCTGCTCCCACGGCTGTTCATTCTCATTCCAGACTGGTCTTCTCTTTCCTATTACAACTTTCTACAACTGAAGCAAAGTCTCAGCAGCTTCAGTCAAGACAAGACCTGCCTCAAACCCAGTATTACTTACTAAAGGAACTGGTGTCCCTGTAAACAGGGATCTACGGCCAATCATCTACCTAGACTTCCTTCAGCATAGTTTTACAGAAACCAGGCTGCTATGGCAAAAGTGGCACTGTCCTCCACTGTATAAATAGCTGGTTTAAAGAGAAGAAAGGCTATTCAACTGCTAGTTTCTCGATGAAAGGAAGAAGTTCCAGATACTCCTGTCGGAGCCTGTACTCTTCAATATTCACAAATTATTTAGAAAAGTGTGTGAAGAGCAAGATGTTGTCGTGGTTTGAGCCCAGCCGGCAACGAAGAACCACATGGCCGCTCGCTCACTCCTCCCCGCCACAGTAGGATGGGGACAAGAATCAGAAGAAAAGGATAGAACACGTGGGCTGAGGTAAGAAGAGTTTAATAGGACAACACAAGGAGAGAAGAAATAATAATAATAATAACCATAATACTAATAAAAGGAAATACAAAGCAAATGATGCACAATGTAGTTGCTCACCACCTGGAACCCGATGATCTGCACGCTTCTGAGCTGTGATTTCCTCCCCTTGGCAAGTCCCCCCAGTTTATATACTAAGCAAGGTGTCAATGGTATTGAATACCCCCTTGGCTAGCTCAGGTCAGCTATCCTGGGTGTGTCCCCTCCCAGCCTCTTGTGAAAATTAACTCTATCCTAGCCGAAACAGGGACATTATCCACCCCTTATTCTATACTATCTATGTCATGCCCAGATCCTACACTTTCCAACTAATCACCACCACTTTTCCTGGCTTTTTTTTTTAATACATATATATATACCCACACAGAGATACCACTCCTTTAGCCTATGAGCCATCCCTCTAACATGTCCATTGAGATTATTTAAGCTATGACTTTGGGGCTCCATCTGTCATAACAGTCTTTCAGGGCAGGAGAGATGGTGTGTGTGGTGACGGATTGTTGCATGCTGCATCCAGAGCTCATGGCTGGTGTATTTGATGCAGCCAATGCCCACGGTCTGCAGATTGAAGGTGTCAATCTCAAAGAAGTTGCTAGGCATCAGTCATTGAAGCCAGTTCAAGTCCTATCACTGCTGCACTTCGTTCGGTTTCATCAAAGTCCATTTCTTACTGATTTGGGTGATTCTTACTGTAATACCATGGATATGGCACATAGCAAATGCAGTTGTGATGACATACAGTGGCAGGGTTATTTAGCAATTAACATAATATAATTTAATTCACTGGCTATTCTCACCCTCAATCAAATCCCCTTGAGGTACACACTGGACTTCCTCATCCTTCCGCATTACCCACCAAGTGCACCCAG
>VZSC01003592.1:0-12351 GCA_013398225.1 Steatornis caripensis
CTTCCAACCCCTACCATTCTATGATTCTATGCTTTCTCCTGTACATCTTTAAGCCAAGAGCAAGACTCACACTTTTCTTTGCATGAACTTTGATGCACACTCCAGTCCCTGGGGAAAGGTCCCAGTCTTAAGTCTGTGCTTTGCTGAAGACACTAAAATACACTCTTTTCTCTAATGATGTGATATTATTTACTTTCCTAAATTCTTAGGTATTTTTTTATTTATACAAATCTATTAAAACTACATTGTAGCAATAAGTAAAATTGAGGTACAAAATGAGCTCCTTCCTATTAACCAGATACCAATGCAGTCAGCTCGTAGTATCTCTAAAATTAGTTGCAAAGCATCCTCAAGATGCTGTGATTTTCAAACAGATCCTGAGAGGACATGCAATGGAATTTGGAAATCAGAAATTGCCTTCCTGCATCCAAAACAGAGAACTGTGCCCTTTTGTCCTTTATAACAGCAAGGTGAAAGAGAAAGCTGTATTCATAATCTCTCAGAGGTTTGGGATCTACTGCCAGGATCCAGTGCAGAGAGAGAGGGGTACAGGCCAGCTCTTTAAGGCAAAATGGATGGAATTCATGAGTGTACCTTGAGTTACAATCAAGACTGTCCTCCAGTGGGAGTACCTGGGCAGCACTGTTGAACTTCCTACTCTTCAGAGAGGGCAACATCTGAACATGGTTTCTTCTCTCTCTATTCAAAGTGGCTCTTTAACTAGAGGGACGGATTGGAGGTTGTCAATGGGCATATTGTGGCAAAAGCCGTGTATCCAACACTGGGGATAATTTTTGCCTGGAGGGTTGGAAATGCATAGAATATATTCAACCTGACTTTTTTTCCTTTTAGTACAATATATGCTACCTTTTCAGCTGTTCCAGAAGCAGCATCTATGGCACTGGCTTCTCTTAGCTGTCATAAATCACGTAGTCTTTATGTTGTTTGACCACCTAGTCTAGGGACATTTTTTTTTTCTTTAAAGTTAGAACAGCCTATAGAAATGCAGTTGTTTAGTTAAGCTTCTCTGCTCACCCATATCAAGTTCTGAAAAGATTACTGATATTCTCTGGCCTCTCACTGTGGTTTTTTACAGTGACGTGAGAAGCATTGTTCTTCATATCATGTGCGTCTAACCTAGTTTTGTTCACATCTGGGAGTGATAGATGTACTGTATGTAACAAACTCAAAACTTACAAGAAGAAAACCAGAAGGTTATTAAAATAAACCCACAAAACTGATGAAACCCTCTGAAAACTGTAGGATACTGGGAAAGAAGCTGGCTGCTGCTTAATATCTGTAAACTGGTGAGTTAGAAAAAGGAAAGTATTTGGTCTTTAGTGGAAGCTGATGTGAAGTGGTAGAGGTAAAACAACTTCTTGAGGGGCAAAACACAAAAGAGAAAGGCAGGGAATTAGAGTATCTGTGCTGCAAGACAGACTAATTCTGATAGACCAGGCTTGTACAAGAAGAAAAGAGCACTTTAAGGAATCTGAGGAGGGGTTATCATCTATAACTTGTGCCGTTCCATTGGTCAGATCCTGCTGAGCCTCCACTCAGTTTTCTGTCTATCCTGCCAGGTCATGTGGCTGAGTCTCAGTACACATCCTTATGCTTTAAGAGCCACAGTACAGAGGCCATATCACCTCAGAATCATTTTGGCAAGTGTTTCTTCCTGTTTTACCTGTTTCTTTGCTTGTGCCTGTGCAAATATGGTCGTCTTTATACATAATATGTTTCTCATGTTCCATCGTTACTGGCTGGCATCAGGCAAAAAAATGTACGTGAACTGTTACACATGGAAAATATAGCAGCTACATACTATTTTGCTCTAAATAAATGGTGCCAAGCCATTGATCTTGAGACTAAAGGTCAACTGCAAGTCAAACTTCCGTAGATATCTTTTAAAGCAACCTTCTGTGGCCAAGGGACTCTGCAAAGGATGGAGTCTTTGTGCTTAGGGTTTTTGCTGGTAAGGGAATTCTAAGTGGATACTGTAGAAATAGACAGAAAAATGCAGAAGTAGGTGATGGCTATAACAAACTAATATTGCTAGAAATGTGCTCCATCAGAGCAGCAGGTTTACCTCATCTGCTCCTGTTGATGTTCCCCTACAATCACATTAACCTTGTGCTTCACCAGCCCTGATTGCTTTTAGTCTCTGGGAACATCAATTTGCCACAGAACTCCTCACCCACAACTTCTTCCCACAAGACAGTAAAAACAGTGGGAGTCAGGCTCCTTTTTTATTTCCAGGCCAAGGACGTTCAGCCAATACCAATCTATTCCTTTTTCTCAAGCCTGATAATAGGGCTTTTGCAGTAAAAATAACCAAACTTTAGAATTGAAATGCTGTGTGAGCCCTCTTCCAAACTCCATGGACTGGTATGCAGGGAAGAAGGATTTTGTTGTTGTTTTTTTAAGTATTAAGGAGTTTTATTTTTGTTAAAAGTATTCTCCTGTCATGAAAGACCGTATTTTGTTCTTTCTAAAATTCGGAGATTTATAATTCATGTGTAAAAAAATCCTGCCTATAGAGAAAGAGTTCCTCAGGCAGGTAAGATGTGGCACTGAAACTGTCCATACAACAACAACAAAAAAAAAAAAAAGCAAAGAAATCTATGAAGGCAAGAAAAATGAACCCTGCATTCCTAAAATATGCAGTGTTTCCCTTGTTTCCCCACAGGGCAGTGCCATGTGCTGCCATTTGCATTTCCCCAACAGTGAAACCACAGCAATGTAAAATTAATAAGAGTGTACAGAGCGTGTTTAACAAATGCTGACACATACCCTGGGGTGACTTGGCATCCAACATTTTGCTTGGAATTGTAGAGGTGTACAGAGCTTACTGGAAAAAAAATCACATAATGTTTGTATATTAATGACTACCTCACCACAGTCCAGCAGGCTTTGGACAGATCTGGAGCTGTCATATTGCAGAACACTCAGGCTAGTAGGTAAAGCATGCATCCAATACATGTCCTCTGTGGTAGGACCACCAGGTGGGTCCTGTTTGCTTGGGAATGTCTTGAGGACTGATCCATCCATTCTGAGTCTCCTCACTCTGTTTTCCAGTCTCTATAGATGTTCCCTTTGCTGGTTTTGGCACAGACAGAGCACACAGCCCTTATTCAGTTGCCTTAAGATGTCTAGTTCACAGCTACCTACTCTGTAATCTCCCAGAAGTATATGCACTGTCATATCGAAGTTGTTGATGTCCTAAAGCCCAAATAGTCAATGAAATATTTAGCCAGACAAAGCATTAAGCTGGTGCAAAGCATTAGCATCATTAATGTGTATATTCTTGCCTGTCATAGTGTGCTGTTTTCAACAGTCAAATTCCTTCTTGCATAGTGAATTTTTCTAGCTTATCTCACAACATTACGCATGGATATTCTATGATATTCACCAAGTTGTTGTAGTAAAGCAGAGAAATGTCCCTTCCAGTTTGTGAAATTTATTATGTGTTGTGCTAGGTTTCATGGAGAAATAATGACTGTCAGCTGTTTCAGGACAGTTGAAGGCTCTCTTTTTTATAAAGCTTACTTTTTTTTTTTCAAGGAATGCCTAATAGATATACAACATCAGTGACAGTAGTATCTGTAGCCAATCTGTTGAATGCCAGGTAGGGTAATGACTTAGTGTAGTAAAAAGAACGCATGGATTTTTCAGATGGTTTTGAACATGTACTTCTGAAGACACATGGAAGCTTTCAGAGCATTGGTAAAATCCCATATTGGTTGGTAAATCCTGAAGACTGTTGCATGGAGTCAGGTTTCCTATGAGACATATTATCAATGCAGCATCTCAATATTACTACTCATGTTTGTTTGTACTCTCAGGCCTGTTCTTACTTTTTGGTGTGTTTGAAGGGGAAGTTGTTTCAGATAAAGTGTTCTTGCAACTGAATTGTTCGTTAACACAACAGTTGCTTAATCCAGCTGCAGCGCTTTCAGCTGCACAGTTGGTTGCTTTGATTAGCAGTTATTGCTTAAAAAGATGTGAACTACAGATTATGAGAGAGAGATCACTGTAGTAAGACACATTCTTTACTGGATCTTTTACTCCAAGCTGAGAAGAGAATAACCCTCATAAATTCATAAAAATTGGAGTCGTAAGACAGCACAAAAATTGAAATACACAGTTATAACAGTAACAGCATATTTCAGAGTAAGAGTCCTCCTCACCAACTAAATGGGGGAAATGGCTTGTTTTGAAGTAAAAGCTGAATACTTACTGGGTTGTGCTAACTAACAAATGAACAAAGCAATTAAAACAAGGCCTCTTACTTTGAGGTAAACCCCTGTGAGGCAAGCTGTCAGTCAATACCTCATTTGAGTCATTAGCAGTTCAAGAAATCATAGAATCATAGAATCATAGAATGGTAGGGGTTGGAAGGGACCTCTAGAGATCATCTAGTCCAACCCCCCTGCTAAAACAGGTTAGCCTAGAGCAGGTTGCACAGGAATGCATCCAGGCGGGTTTTGAATATCTCCACAGAAGGAGACTCCACAGCCTCTCTGGGCAGCCTGTTCCAGTGCTCTCTTACCCTCACAGTAAAGAAGTTCCTTCTCATGTTCAGGTGGAACTGCCTGTGTTCCAGTTTGTGCCCATTGCCCCTTGTCCTGTCGCTGGGCACCACTGAGAAGAGTCTGACCCCGTCCTCTTGACCTCCACCCTTTAGATATTTGTGAGCATTGATCAGATCTCCTCTCAGCCTTCTCTTTTCCAGGCTGAACAGACCCAGCTCTCTCAGCCTTTCCTCATAAGAGAGATGCTCCACTCCCCTAATCAACTTCGTGGAGTTCCCTGTCTCTCTTAAATCCCTGTAATAATTAGAAATATGTATATGTTAAAAATGAAAAGCATTACATAAAAGTGTATGGCATCCTCTAAATCTGTCATTTTTAGGAGAGAGAAAACAAATAGCTGCATATGATATCTTGAACACCACTAGGAATACTACAATAAATCAATATTCAGAAAATATGTTTCTGCTTTGCTTTGATTTAGTGCTTAATGAAACCCTTTAAATTTTGACTGTAGAGTAATCTTAATCACTCATCAAATCAAAATCTTTTACTATAACCACAAAGTTTAAATGCAAATTGTTTAGAACTGGTGGGTTTTTTAGGATTCGAGTATAATCTATATCCAATTTCTATTTCTACAGTGCAGATAAGATCATGATAGTGGGTCAGGATTTGAAGAATTGATTTGCCTGATATGTGTGTTTTGGAACTTTTATCTCAACTGGAGCGAGAACTTCTCCATTTATACTTCAACTCACCTCTGAAAGAACCACTCACTAAAACATGTATGAAGTCTTTGCACAATAGAAAGAATTCGGAAGAAAAAAATATCTGGAAAAATGTGTGTTACTGTCTGTACTATGAATTTCTTAGAATTGTAGCTCTTATATATATCTGAAAGTCTCACAAGACTGTTCTTTATAAATGCCTGAAGAACTTTATTGAGCATCCAAGCATTCAGGATTAGGAATTCAAATACAGTATTAATTATGAAAAACTATTCATACATGCTGGGCAAATCCTATACCATCCACTCACAAACACATACCATTCAAAGAGTTGAAAAATGAATATAGTCTTAATAGCAAATTAATACATAGTAGCTACATGGATATATTTTGGCTATTTTCCATTTGAAAAATGTTTGTATGCTTACTTGACTTTTACAAAACAAAAATTCTGTAGGGGGATGTCAGAAATCAGTGTGAGACCTGCATGTTCAAAGGTGAAAAAGAATGTACCTAAGCAATCTGCTTCCTTTGACTATTTTGTCTCTTCACAAGAAAAGTTACCATCAGATGAACTCGAGGTGAACATATTAGAGTTTGATGATGGACCAAAGGCAGCATCAAATGTCTGTAATTTATTTGCCACTTAGAAAACCTTTACACTACTTGGTATCTGAGGCTGGTAAATTCCATGACGCTGACCTGTAAGATAGCAGTCATAACTTTTGATGATTCTGTCTCTTGGTGTTATTTTCTTTGGTCAGACTTTTAATGATGGATGCATTTCTTGTCCTTCCTGATATCTTTTTCTCTTAAAAAGGAATTTTGATGGAATAAGAATTTTGTTTTGTATCTATAACTCTCATATTTATACTTTACAAGTTGTTATTCTGTATGTCACAGTGCAGTTCATTTTCACAGCAACAGTTTTCTTCTTTTTTAATAATTTTAATCTTAAAATTATTATACTATAATTATGACTGAAGCCTGGGTAACCATAATTCAACTACCTTTCAAAACAGTTAGCTCGGTTATTGCTGCGAACATGGCTGTAAGATAGAGAGCTCAGTGTTGTCCAGCTGATGCGTGCTAACTCACCTTCTTAGGTGGATATGGCAGTCAGTGATGACTTCTCTACTGCTTGCAGAGGTATCTAGTCCAAAGTTTGAATGGCTATGCCTTTAGCAACAAGAGTTGAGGAAGTGATGCAGCAGTTGTAACGGAAAGCATGAAACATCAGGATATACTAATACATCATTCCCAAATAGTAATTTGGCTAGACAGCATTATAGAGTTTTAACCTTGCGTCTCTACTGCTTTGAAAATATACAGGTAGAAAGCTAACTGGAAACAATGCACAATGCTAGCAAGTTTGTTTTGACAGCTGGAATGTTTATGAAAAGTGTCATTTCTAGAATTTCTTCTTGCTTTTTTCTGTGGAATTTTACCAATTGTTTAAATGGCAACAAATTTTAGCAGAACACTTCAATACAGAGCCATTAGAACATGCCACAAAGCACTGTTAGGAGTTTAAAGGATTATTTCATATGATTCCTATGGGAACTTTTTACTTATCTTATGCTTTGGAATTAGGGACTAGCATCCTACTGCATAATATCTACTGTCTGTGCTTAATCACACACATATATGTTTTTGCCTAGAGCAGCAAGGACAGAAGTCTCCCATTTGCTATCTGTTCTATGTTAGGGAAATATTTTACCAACCCTGAAACTTTACAGTGGTGAAGGGAATGCTTATATTATCGCTTTATAAAAACCAGTATCTTCTCCTCATTCTGCATAGAATAAAAGCAAAGAGATATTTTTCCTCATCATCTTCTCAGTCTTCGTATAAGAAGACCTGCAGAGAAAGTGCTGAGTTAATAGAGTCTGCTTTCAATGCCAGAAGGTCAGAAGAGGTGTTTGGGAATGGGAGATCACTTTCCATCATTTACAGCCAGGTGAAGACTGGCGGGTTTTTAAATGATTCTTTAGAATGATTCTGTAATGAATGTCTAGAAACTGCTGCTTAAATTTATAAGGTATATTTCTTTCTTACTGGACTTAAAGTCACTGAAATAACTTGCTCTGTGTGCAAATTTAATTGTAAGCAAAACATTCTGTTGCGTTTTATCCTTCTCCAGCCAGAAGACTTAGTAACATGTTGATGAAAGCCTAGCGATTCCTTTCTTGTAGTATGTCCGTAATTTGACAATAGTTGCTTTTGAGTAAGCTTGAGCTGTTGAATAAAATTATGAAATTTTACTTTTTTTCCCTTACTCTTTTTGTCCTAGTTTGACCAAATGCAGTATTCCATCCTACATGTATCATGCTCAGTATAAAGCTGAGGGATCACAAGGGTCACTCTCTCTCCTTCTATGGCTAGTGGCCTGAGGGCACTGATGGGCTCTAATGGCCCTAAGCAGCTTCACCTGGTGCTTCTGCCTGCACCTGTGGCCCAGGACCCTATTTAAGCCTGGCATGGGGCTGTCAGTGGGGATCCTGGTGATGTTGTAGGATATGACTTTCCAGTTCTGCCCAGCTCCTGGCTCAAGTGTTGGAGGAGGACTTTGACCGAATATTCTGCCTTTGATCCTGATCTGTGCGTTCCCGAATCTAGTTCCTGTCTGCTGCTGAGGACAGTCCTGGACTTTCCTAGGTCATGCCCTGCAACGTCTGGGTGATGTATTCTCAGTGAGGTGGGAGCTCAATATTGGCTTTGTATACATTTGTATATATTTCATTATTATTCTTTCTATTACTATTATCATTGTAGTTAGATTAAAGCTGTTTCAACTTTTCCAACCCGTAAGTCTCTTTCTCATTTTTCTTTCCCCCTTTTGAGGAGGGAAGGGGTTAATAAAGAGCATCTGCTGTCCGTTTAATAGCCAGCCCAGCTTTAAACTGTGATACTTTTTTTCAGTGTTCTACCTGTTATTGCCACATCTTTCAAACCTTCAAGCCTGTTAGGTTTTCTATCCCTCCAATTACTATCAGAACTACAGAAAATAAGCACACTATTCAGGTGGTTTAGGATCTCATCCTACAAAGACTTCCACACATTTTGCTTTATTTAGCATAATTTGACTAAAAGCAGTTTAATTGTTTACAGCATCTGGAATTAGGACATTTAGGAATGTTGAAATGAAATTAGGAATGCCGTTACTGAAAATTCCCATAGTTTAGAGAATCACTTTTTTGTTTCTTTGGCATGGATGAAGCTTCTTTTTTGTTTTAATAATATTGTGCTTAATAATAATAAAATATGATGATTCAGCAGACTGTTACAAGAAATATGCATGAAGAAATCTTACAAATATTAGTTTTTTATATTAAAGTATAAATTTTATTGTCTTTTTTATAATAGAACTAGTGGTTGATACATTACATATAGATCCAATAGTACATTAATCAACTTTTTGAAATTTAGTTAATGGAATGTGCTTCCAAGGAGGAAATCAACACCACAAGATTGTCTGCGAGTTCTGTAAAGTTGTTATTCTTTGTATTTTGTAAAGTCCATTGATCTTTCATTATAAGCATTTATCTTATCTCCAAAGATAATAAAATCAACTAATCATATTTGATTTCTTAAGAGGTAAGGCAAGAGAGGTGAGCAAGAGTCAGTTTCTCAGTGATTTTTACTGATCTAATCACACAGAGGATTACAATAACACCCTACCCCTCTGACAAAGGCATCCTCAGAATTTCAGAGAAAAAAATGTACTATATGCATCACACTGAAAAATAGCTATTCTGCAGTGGAATGTGGAGCACTCAGGTCAGCCAGATGTGGGCACAAGCGCCATTAGCTTTCCCAGAACTGCTTGACTTCACTTAGTCATTGTACTAAACACACAGAACCTTCTCTCACCTACAAAACACTACTCCATGTGTTAGTACTTTCAATTAAAAGAAGTTAAATGTTGCTGCAGAGTCATGGCTATATCTCATCATTCCAGAGTGCGGGTGCTACTGGAAATCTGAAGCTTCTTCAGCTCTTTTCTGCTCTGTCCCAAAGCTTCTTTTCCCTCTTCTTCCATATTTACAGGAAAGATAACGTGGTTTTCATTCAAGTCACCCATACTGATACTCCTGATCAAAAATGTTTGAAACCTACCCCTGGTGTTTCTTCCTCTTTGACACATAATTTTGAGGCAAATATCGACTTCACCTCTTGTCAAGAGAGTATGGTAAACAAAGACCTGACAGTTATGTACGTTACACACATATGTCTCCATTAGTTCCGCCGATCATTTCTTAAGTTTTAAATGCCCAAATAAACTCTGCAGTTTGCCTATGTGAAGGTCATGTGTCAAATGTGTGAAGTGTGGCTAGTTGTTCTGGCTTGTATACCAGGACTTTTTGGTCCAATGTTTTGAGGAAATGGTGAGTACATGTGTGTGAAGACGATGTTAGTAAATGCTGATATTGTTAACAACTTGAAAAGTTATCTTCCCCTCCTCTTTTTTAACATGGACAAGAAGTCTGACCAAAGGAAATCTGACATATTGGTGAGTAGATATTTTCTCATTGGCAAAGGCAGCTATTCTGAGCTTGGAAAACAATGAATAGCAATACAGAGAAAGACAAAATTTTGTCAGTGTGGTGCTAAGAGAAGAGGGATCTGGAGGTTTTATTGCTTATTAGTCAGGGGCAGTGTGGCAGCCCTTTTTAGATGCCCTGTAGGCCATTCCTTCTACCCAGACATTTATTTTTTTGCAAAAGAAATTAAGGAAGATAGTGGACTGGAAGAGACTAAAGAAATAATTAACAGATCACAAGAGACAGACCTGTGAGGCAGATTTAAGAGATGATTTATCAACAGATGTGGTATATCTCAAAACTGTCCTGTCTTTACCTACAGATGTGTAGAACATCTAAAAGTACAAGACCAGTCTTCTTTGCTGGTCATTCACAGAATGTATTTTATAAGAGAGTGTCCTGGTTTGGGCCAGGACAGAACTGATTTTCTTTTAGTAACTTTGCTTTTTAGTTAAGCCTCTTCTGAGAAGCTGCACTCTCTGAAATTAACTGCATGTTTTTCCAGACAGTAGCTGCTTCTAGCAGTGATAAGGCTCGGTGTTTATAGTTAGTGCTGGAACATCAGTAGGGATGGTATGCAGAAAGGCCCTTGCTTATAGTTATCCCTATGGAGACCAAGGTCGATGCTTGCTTCTGCTGACTTTCTTGTGCGCCGGAACTGAAAGAGCAGAGAAGTGGTCACACCTGCGACCCTGCGGTGGGGAGGAGCGGGTCGGACAGGTGACCCAAAACTGACCAAAGGGAGTATTCCATCCCATACGCGTCATACTCGGTATAAAGCAGAGGGATCACGAGGGTCTCGCTCTCTTCTTCTATGGCCGGCATCCGAGGAGGACTCTGTCTGATTCTTCTGCCTTCGATCCCGATCCGTGCATTCCTGAATCCAGCTCCTGCCTGCTGCTGCTGAGTACAGTCCGGGACTTTCCTGGGGCGTGCCCCGCAGCGTCCGGGTGACGTATTCGTCATCAGTGGGGGGGAGCTCGATATCGGTTTTGTACATATTTGTATATTTGTATATATTTCATTATTATTATTACTCATTATTATTGTAGTTAGATTAAAGCTGTTTTAACTTTTCTAACCCATAAGTCTCTTTCCCTTTTCTCTTTCCCCCCCCACTTTGGGGAGGGAGGGGGTTAACAAAGAGCGTCTGTTGTTCGCTTAACAGCCAGCCCAGCTTTAAACCATGACAGATTTATTGGCGCCCAACGTGGGGCAGGCTCGAACCAGGGCTCTGACAGGTTGCCTGAATTTTTCCAAATTCTGGCACCAGTGGGAGGAGACCCATATAAATCACTTGAGATTCTCAGCTGAGATTTTCACAGTCTCGAGGGGCTGGAAATTAAAACAGCTTGCATCATTTTGTAGCTGAGTGCAATCTTATTTCGTGTCTTTTAGAGTTTTGTTTAGAGTTAAGTGCCTCCATTCTGCCTTACCTGCTGTATGCTTTGTGGTATTGTTTACTTGCCATTATTATTTATCTGCGGTTTTTCGGTTTTGGACGCCAGGCGAAATGTGTGCTTTTGCTCTGGGGCTTGATAATGATTTATACTGTGATAAGATGGTCAGCAACATTACCAGGGTACTTCGGGCGTTATCTAGCAGGCTTTATTGCTAATTACACCTTTGATTTTCCTAAGGGAAGTCATACTTATCCCTTTTATGCCACGCTGGCTCCACTAGAGTTTGAGGATGTCGGATATGGTTGCTATTATCAAAACAGCTTAGTATCAGTTTTCATGAATCTGTTTTTGGTGGGATGTCTAATTAATTATTGGTGTATACATAGGTGTGATACGGTCACCTTAATTCCACTGCGTGTATCACTAGAGCAACGTGCACCGCAGCCACTCAAACCCTCACAAGGAGCATTGCTACCATGCACACTCCGAAAACGAGCACTGCTGGTACTCAAACCCAAAAAATGAGCCCTGCTCCAGCTCCACCTCCAAAAATGAGCGCTGCTACTACTCAAACCCTCAAGATGTACCATGCTCCACCTCCACCTCCAAAAACGTGCCCTCCTGCTACTCCAGCTCCGAAAATGTGTACCATGGGTGCTCAAACTCCAGCAATGAGCATCTTTGCAACTCCAGCTCCAATAATGAGCATCGTCACTCCTCCTCAGACAGCAAGCACCAGCACTGTCATTACTCCAGCTCCAGTGACAAGCACCACCTCTCCACCTCAGCCAGCGAGCACCATCGCTTCTCTGACCCCACTGATGAGGACCATTGCTGCTCCGATTCTCGCAACGAGCGCTGTGGTTGCTCCTAAGCCAGTGACCACCACTGCTGCTCCGGTTCTGGTGACAAACACTGTGGTTGCTCCTCCACAGGGGGTGAGTTTTGTCACTACTCCAACTCCAGTGATGAACACAGCTGCTGGAACTCCGATTCCAGTGACGAGCACTGTAGTTGCTCCTCCCCAGATGGTGAGCATCATCACTACTCCAGCTCCGGCAACAAGCATCACTGCTCCTCCTCAGGCAGTGAGTACTGTCACTACCCCGACTCCAGTGACAAGCATGGCTGCAACTCCAACTCC